>CAMTDV010000027.1:4010869-4260869 GCA_947069175.1 Scalesia atractyloides
ATAGCATTTCTTCTTTTTCTTCTCACATAAAATTTCTTCTCAAATGAACATTTCCCTATATATATATCACACCAGAGGTTTTTTATGAGTGCAATAATATAGTTGAAAATTGCATTAGCTTATTTAATTGGAAGTTTATTAAATAATGTATTAATATATCTTAAGCTTTAAGGTAAATTACAATGATGTCCTTCTCAAATGAATTTTAATCACATTGTTGCCCATCTAATATGCATTATATATATATATATATATATATATATATATATATATATATATATATATTCCAAAAGTTTTTTTCTCAAAAATCATATAAAAATCACTTGTTCTAGCAAAAAAAATAATAAATAAAAAATGTCGTATGCAAAAATTTACATTGGATGTTAAAAAAATTACATCACCATAAAGAAAATTTATGTCAAGCGTAAATAAAATTTACATCGGGTGTAACTACCGACTCGACAATTTTTTGTCACACCCCGACCCGCAGCGGAAAAAGAGTCGGGCATAATTGGGTTATCACCAAAGCTCATGATGTTTACTAATATGTTTCATAATTATTAAATTCAAATTACATCTCAAATGTTCAAGTTAAATTCATACAATACAAGGAAAGGAAAAATTAAATTAAACAATCCAAAGTCTAAACTGGTTTATTCTTCTAGGTCGTCCTATATGTTTCTTGCTTCAACTTGATCACCTGTATCATGTGTAAAAATGGGGGATTTTGGGTCAACAAAAGTTGGCGAGTGAACCTTGTTAGAAAACATTTTATTATTGATTTCTGGTTATATTTAATATGGAAAAAAATTGTGCATCAATCATATGTGAGCAAACGTAAATAAACATACCATAACAAACAACAAACCACCTTGTATGAGCAAATGACATGAATGATAATGTATATGTTGGCAACGTCACGTTCCGCTCATAGGTAATGGGGAACGGATGGCCTATGATGATGTATGTGCGATCAAGGCTCAATCAAACAGAGCCGATCGTATGTTGGCAACGCCTCGTTCACGCTCATAGGTAATGGGGAACGGTTCCGCTCATAGGTAATGGGGAACAGACGGCCTATGATGATGTATGTACCGAATATGATAAATTAAATCTAAACATTAACCACACAAACAATTTATACATAATGGATACACATTTGATCATGAATATGATGGATGCATAAGTGTTCAAATGAAATAAATAAATAAATAGCGACACATGATACACCCCAAAATTTGATTAAAATGGGGAATTTGTAGAGATTCACTCACATTGGGTGCGTTCGTTTGATGATGTTGAATACGCACGAGTTTAGAGGGTTGATCGACGAGGAATAACTAACCTAAATAATAACGAAAAGATACGGTAAATAAGTGGATTTTATTAACAATTTTAATTGGGTTTTTAGATTTATTTTTGTGAGTTTAAGGTTATTTTCTAACTTTAAAAAAATTATTTTTAAGTATTTTTAATTGATTTTTAAATTAAATAAATAAATAAAAATATAAAAAAATGTTGACTTTTTGGGTTGACCGTTGACCATTGACTTTGACTGTTGACTGTTGACCGGTTCGTACGTGTGTATGTATGCGCTGGGTGAGGCTCGAACCCGAGACCTCCCGTACGCGTGCACGCAGCTCTACCAACTGAGCTACGTGTCTAACCCGAAATATTTCTGTTTCTAATTATATTTATACACTATTTAATTTAATCAGAAATCATTTATTTTTTAAAAAGGATTTAATTATATCGGACCGGTGCACACAACAGGTCTCGAACCCGGGACCCGTGGTTTAGTGTTGCACACAGTCCACCGCTGGACTGTGTGTCTAACCTAGTTAATATACTGATTTTTATTAAACTTAACATCTTACAGCGAGTTGATCCGGTTCGGTTTAAAAAGAACATTTTTATTTCAGAGAGTGAGGTTGTGTCAAGGATCGAACTCGAGACGTGTGTTAATCGTTTGCACACAGTCCACCGCTGGACCGTGTGTCTAACCCGGTTTAATATCTTGCTTTAATTATACTTATACATAAGTTCGACTTCATCTTCTCCGTTCAAAGACACAGACAACGATTATTCAACTGTTCTTGTTTGATTCGATTAACGAAATTTATAAGTGATTGAAATGTGATGGATAGGGAGGGTTTTGGAAATGAATGTACCGAAACAGATGTCTTTCTCAGAACTCCGGCAAGGATCGTCGGCTCTGTTTTGTGAACTTTGTCTGTTCGGATAAATTAACAGTTTTGATCGATTAGTTGTGAAATTAAGTTACTAAACAATGATTATCAGAAGGTTTAGATGATTATACCGAATCACAGCGTGATTTTGGAAATTCCAGAGATTTTCCGGCGATTGCAGAATATCCGGCAACGTCGTCTGGGATTGATTCTGGTTGATGAATGAAGTTAGTAATAGTCTAACAATGGGTTGAAACCGAAAGAGTCGAGGTATTTACCGTTTTGATGAAAGTCTCGGTTTTCCGGCGAAAGTCCGACGATTGCAGAAAATCTCCGGCGAGTGAAATTGATTCGAGATATGGTGCGATTTTGAGCGAAATGATTGTTTCGAATTTGATGGATCTTGTCTGTTGTTTCTTGGATTAATTCTGGACCGGTGATTTGAGCTTCTCCGATTTCGTGCCAACATATTGGTGATCGGCACTTACGACCATATAAAGCTTCGAAAGGTGCCATGACGATACTTGAATGATAGCTATTGTTGTACGAAAATTCAACTAATGGTAGATGAGCGTCCCAATTCCCTTTGAAGTTTATGACACATGCTCGAAGCATGTCTTCAAGAGTTTGGATAGTGCGTTCATGTTGTCCATCAGTTTGAGGATAAAAAGCGGTACTGAGGTCTAATCGTGTACCCAAGGCGGCTTGTACGGCTCGCCATGTTCGTGAAGTGAAACGACCATCACGGTCTGAAATGATGCTTAAAGGTACACCATGACGGCTTACGATTTCGCTGATGTAGATACGAGCTAACTTCTCGTTTTTGAATTCCTCGCGAATCGGAATGAAGTGAGCTGATTTTGTGAGACGATCAATGATTACCCATATAGTGTCATACCCACTGGAGGTGCGAGGTAACCCGGTAATGAAGTCCATGGTTATGTTTTCCCACTTCCATACGGGTATTTCAGGTTGGGTCAGAAGTCCTGAAGGTCTTTGATGTTCAGCTTTTACTTTAGAACAGGTAAGGCACTTGGAAACAAAAACAGCAATATCCTTTTTCATGCCAGGCCACCAGTAGGTGTATCGAAGGTCTTGATACATCTTGTCGGCTCCTGGGTGTACAGAGTATCGTGTTTTGTGCGCCTCTTTCATAAGGAAATCACGAAGGTTATTGTGATCGGGAATCCATATGCGATCTAGATAATACAGAATACCGTCGGATTTCGTTTCGAGTTTAAGTTCTGCTCCACAAGATAGCTCATTGCGTATGTCGTTTTCTGTTATAGAAACATGTTGAGCTTCTCGGATTTGATCTTTGATGTCGGTTATGATTTGCGAACATAGAAGACGAATGGAGTTCGCATAACCCTTTCGACTGAGTGCATCGGCCACCACATTTGGCTTGCCAGGATGATACCGAATTTCACAGTCGTAGTCATTAAGAAGTTCGACCCATCTTCGTTGTCCCATATTCAACTCCTTCTGATTAAAGATATGTTGGAGGCTCATGTGGTCAGTGTATATTTCACACTTGGTACCGTAGAGGTAATGTCTGCATATCTTAAGAGCGAACACAACGGCTCCAAGTTCTAGGTCGTGGGTGGTGTAGTTCTTCTCATGAACTTTGAGTTGTCTAGAAGCGTAGGCTATCACTCTTCCCCTTTGCATTAATACACAGCCTAATCCTTGCCCTGATGCGTAGCAATATACTACAAAGTCATCGCAACCTTTGGGGAGTGTGAGGATAGGTGCGTCACAAAGCTTTTGCTTAAGGGTTTGGAAGGCTTCTTCTTGTTTAGGTCCCCATATGAAGGGTATTCCTTTATGTGTCAAAGCCGTGAGTGATACAGCAATACGAGAGAAGTTTGCAATGAAACGGCGATAGTAACCCGCCAAACCAAGAAATGATCTTACTTCGGTAGGGGTACATGGCGCTTGCCATTCCTGTACTGCCTTGATCTTTGAGGGGTCGACATGTATTCTCTTCATTGACGACATGTCCAAGAAATTGTACTTCTCTTAACCAGAATTCGCACTTGGAGAATTTAGCGTAGAGCTTTTCGGTTCTTAAGAGTGTGAGGATGAGTCGAAGGTGTCATTCATGATCAGGTTTAGACTTTGAGTAGATGAGGATGTCGTCGATGAAGACTATGACAAAGCGGTCGAGATAGGGTTTGCATACTCTATTCATTAGATCCATGAATACAGCTGGGGCGTTGGTTAACCCAAATGGCATGACCATGAATTCGTAATGACCATAATGAGTTCGGAAGGCGGTCTTTGGGACGTCTTCTTCATGTACTCTGAGTTGATGATAGCCAGAACGAAGGTCGATCTTTGAAAAACAGGTGGCACCCTGAAGTTGGTCTAGTAGATCATCGATGCGAGGTAATGGATAGCGGTTTTTGACCGTTAATTTGTTGAGTTCTCTGTAATCGATACACATGCAAAACGTTCCATCCTTCTTCTTCACAAACAGAACAGGTGCACCCCAAGGCGATGAGCTAGGACGTATGAATCCTTTGTCAGTCAGTTCTTGCGGTTGACTGGCCAGCTCTTGCATTTCGGATGGGGCTAACCTATAAGGAGATTTTGCGACGGGTGTAGCGCCAGGTACAAGATCAATGCGGAATTCGACTTCTCTCAGGGGAGGTAGTCCTGAGATGTCGTCGGGAAAGACTTGTGGGAATTCTTTCACTACAGGTATATCTTCTAGCTTCTTCTCCTTGTTTCCCTTCTTGACGACGTGAGTTAAGAATGCGACATAGTTCTTGCGGAGATACTTTCAGGCTTGAAGGCAGGACATCAATTTGAGTCCTTTCGAAGGGGTTTCTCCAAAGATTCGAAGGGTTTGACCGTCTGCGAGAGGAATGCGAATGAACTTTTCACGGCATACCACTTCAGCCTGATGTTGGCTGAGCCAGTCCATACCAATTATAATGTCGAAACTTCCCAACTTCATAGGAATGAGGTCAACTGGAAAATCGTGATCGTTTAGAGTGAGGGTACAATTTCGTATAATAGAGTTCAATGAGACCGGTTTTCCGTCAGCAACTTCCACCGTTATGGATTTCATGAGTTTATCACGGGTTTGGTTGAGGATGGGTTCAAATTCTAAGGACACAAAACTCTTATCCGCGCCAGTATCAAATAACATGGATGCATAACTACCATTGATGAGAAACGTACCGTTAACCACGTTGTTGTCGGCCCTAGCTTGATTGGCGTTGATGTTGAAAGCTCTTCCTCTAGCAGGTGGAGGAGCTTGGTTAGCTTGGTTCACCGGATTTGCTTGAGCTTGAGCATGTATGATGTTCACCAAGCGTGGACAAGTGTTTCTAAAGTGGTTTGGGTCTCCAAGTTGTAACAAGCCCGCACGGGTTGCATCATGGGGTAGTTGGGTTGGTAGTAGGTTTGGGTCGTATGTTGTGTAGGTGGTAGTAGTAAGGGTTGTTGGGCTTGACCCATTATCTGATGGTGGGTTTGGGTTGTGGGTTGGTTGCGGTTCATTCGCTGAAGTGTGCGGCAGGTTTGGATGGTGTGACCTGCACGGCCACAGCTGGTGCAATATTGACAGGGGTGTTCGGGAGAGTGATGGTATTGGCAACGGGTGCATTTTGGGTAGGGGCCGGAGTATGGCCTTTTGTATGGTGTAGATGAGGGGGCAACTTGGGTGATGGGTGCAGCAGTGATTGGGGGTTTGTTTGGGTGACAGCAAAGTTTCTGGTGTTTCGCTTCCTTTTACCAGTAAACTTCGAAGAGGAGCCAGAATGGTTTGAAGTTTTAGCCTCAATTCTCCTCCTTGAATTTACCATTTCGGATGCGATTCTCGGTAAGTTCGGTAGCTAGTTCCATTGCAGCTTCCAGTGTTGCAGGTGAAGTGCTTAGAACCGAGTCTTGAATTTTCGAGGGGAGGCCTCGAATGTAGTGTTCAACCAAGCGGTACACTGGGGTGAACAAGTTAGGAACCATCTGATTCAGCTCAAGAAATCTTTTGTTGTAGGAAGTATGATCTCCTTCCTTTTGCTTTAGCGAGTGGAATTCATCTTCCAACTTCTTGATTTCGCTTCTTGGGCAGAAGCGTCTAGTCATTATTTCCCTTAACTCTTCCCAGGTTAAGGCCATGGCGTCTTCGACTCCTCTCTTGCCCTTCTCTGTGTTCCACCAGGTCAGGGCTATCCCAAATAGTCTCCCGGTTGCGTAACGTACCTTGCGATCCTCGGGACAATCGCAAATTGAGGAAGGTGTTTTCCATTTCCTCAAACCAGTGGAGGAGAGCGGTGACACCTTCGGTCCCTTCATACTTTGGGGGATCGCAAGACTTGAAGTGTTTGTAGGAGCACTTATTGGAGGGAGGGTTGTCGACGTTCTGGTCTTCTTGGTTGGGAGGGTTGATGGGATTCGCGGTGAGAGCTTGTTGGACTTGTATAACGATGTCAGGAAGCACCGCGGCCATTTGTTTTGCAATTTGGGTGGCCAAGCGTTCGTTTGACCTTCCTGACTTTCGACCTCCACGTAGCTGCCTAGCCGACATCTACAGGAACATACATAGGAAGATTGTGAGTTTAAGAAGTCTTTAGGTGTCATGTGTCGTTAAAAAAATAAAATAACATAATCATCAATAATGCAACTACATCCATAGGATGTCTTGGGTTTGCTCATGTTTGGGCCTCCAATGTCCCCCATACCATCGCCTGTATAGTCATGTGGGCCCCCATGACTATTGGCTTAGTAGGATTCACATTGGTGTTGGCGGTTTAACACTCGCATCACCCGAAGGAAAACCATGAAATATGTTTGCGAGATGTATGGTCGGAGGGTGTCCAGTTATAGACACAATGACAACTCAAAGTGGGGTTAGTTCACACGACGTTTGGTATAGCATGCTTTGGCCTAATAGGTCCTTCGTACTCTCATCGTTAGTCCCCAGGTAGGACTGGTCCTTTATTTTGGATTTATACGAATGCCAAGCCTAGACAGGACGTTCCGACTACCGGTACTTGTACCCTTCCAGTTACTACATGCTCGTCATGAGAACTCACTTTGATGTGATTTGAAAATACAAAAATCGTTGTAAAAATCATGGAATGATGTGGTGTGTGCTCTCATGAATATGATATGTTATGAGGATATGATTCATGATAGGCATTGTATAATAATATGTACTTATGAACATGCTTGCATAACATTGAATGTAACAATAAACATAAAGCATATAAACATCATGAATTTTGTATGTAACACACAAACAAATTTAAAAATTCTAATCAACTATAGTATAGGCTCTAAGGGTCTAATAACCTATCCTATATCCCTATAGTCATGGCTCTGATACCAATCTGTCACACCCCGACCATAGGTAATGGGGAACGGACAGCCTATGTGCGATCAAGGCTCAATCAAACGGAGCCGATCGTATGTTGGCAACGCCTCGTTCACGCTCATAGGTAATGGGGAACGGTTCCGCTCATAGGTAATGGGGAACAGACGGCCTATGATGATGTATGTACCGAATATGATAAATTAAATCTAAACATTAACCACACAAACAATTTATACATAATGGATACACATTTGATCATGAATATGATGGATGCACAAGTGTTCAAATGAAATAAATAAATAAATAGCGACACATGATACACCCCAAAATTTGATTAAAATGGGGAATTTGTAGAGATTCACTCACATTGGGTGCGTTCGTTTGATGATGTTGAATACGCACGAGTTTAGAGGGTTGATCGACGAGGAATAACTAACCTAAATAATAACGAAAAGGTACGGTAAATAAGTGGATTTTATTAACAATTTTAATTGGGTTTTTAGATTTATTTTTGTGAGTTTAAGGTTATTTTCTAACTTTAAAAAATTATTTTTAAGTATTTTTAATTGATTTTTAAATTAAATAAATAAATAAAAATAAAAAAAAATGTTGACTTTTTTGGTTGACCATTGACCATTGACTTTGACTGTTGACTGTTGACCGGTTCGTACGTGTGTATGTATGCGCTGGGTGAGGCTCGAACCCGAGACCTCCCGTACGCGTGCACGGAGCTCTACCAACTGAGCTACGTGTCTAACCCGAAATATTTCTGTTTTTAGTTATATTTATACACTATTTAATTTAATCAGAAATCATTTATTTTTTAAAAAGGATTTAATTATACCGGACCGGTGCACACAACAGGTCTCGAACCCGGGACCCGTGGTTTAGTGTTGCACACAGTCCACCGCTGGACTGTGTGTCTAACCTAGTTAATTTACTGATTTTTATTAAACTTAACATCTTACAGCGAGTTGATCCGGTTCGGTTTAAAAAGAACATTTTTATTTCAGAGAGTGAGGTTGTGTCAAGGATCGAACTCGAGACGTGTGTTAATCGTTTGCACACAGTCCCCGCTGGACCATGTGTCTAACCCGGTTTAATATCTTGTTTTAATTATACTTATACATAAGTTCGACTTCATCTTCTACGTTCAAAGACACAGACAACGATTATTCAACTGTTCTTGTTTGATTCGATTAACGAAATTTATAAGTGATTGAAATGTGATGGATAGGGAGGGTTTTGGAAATAAATGTACCGAAACAGATGTCTTTCTCAGAACTCCGGCAAGGATCGTCGGCTCTGTTTTGTGAACTCTGTCTGTTCGGATAAATTAACAGTTTTGATCGATTAGTTGTGAAATTGAGTTACTAAACAATGATTATCAGAAGGTTTAGATGATTATACCGATTCACAGCGTGATTTTGGAAATTCCAGAGATTTTTCGGCGATTGTAGAATATCCAGCAACGTCGTCTGGGATTGATTCTGGTTGATGAATGAAGTTAGTAATAGTCTAATAATGGGTTGAAACCGAAAGAGTCGAGGTATTTACCGTTTTGATGAAAGTCTCGGTTTGCCGGCGAAAGTCCGACGATTGCAGAAAATCCCCGGCGAGTGAAATTGATTCGAGATATGGTGCGATTTTGAGCGAAATGATTTCCAGAGACTTGGGTGTGTATTTATAGGAAGAATCACAATGAATTGAGTCTGATTTCAGTCTTGATTCGTTGGTCAGCCTTTCTCCGGGGGTTATGACTGATGTCGCGGGATTAGACAACGGTTATAACCGATGTCGATGTTAATACATACGTTAAGTCAAAAGAAACCGTCGATAATTGGCGAAATCGTCGGATTTTCCGGCGACTGCGAAATGGGCGCGCTGTTGACTGAATTCAATTTCAAGTTTTATTATAAATGTTATTTGTTTCACTGGATAGCACAAGTGAGTCAAGTGGCGGAGTGGTTAAGTGTTTGTGGTTTCATCCGGCTGACCCGGGTTCGAAACCCGGCAGCCTTCTTTCTTTTTTATTTATTTTATTTTCACTTTTTATCAATTATAGTTTTTAAATTCTAAATTGTTTATTAATTATGTATTGTTTAAAATTAAAATAAATCGTAAATACGCAACGAAATTTTATAATTTGATATTCGATTAATAAACGAAGCGGGTTTGGAAACCCGTTTTTTGACGGATGTTACATTTTTTTATTTTTGGTTTTTACAGATGTGTTTATAACATTCTGATCTAGGTTTGTGCAAAGAGTGGTGGCCCAACTCGAGAGGAAAGTAAGAGTTCTCATTATTCTCACAACTCGTGATAATTATTAATTGAACCAAATCATATATATATCATTTTGAAATTTCTTTTTATAATAGGTATTATGACCAAACTACCCTTACGTAATTTGATTTAACAAAATATTTAATTGGGTTAGAGCTAAAGACATCACGTACAGGTCACATAAGGGTATATGAGTCATTTCCAACACAATTTCCATTTCCCCCAACTTATACCAACCAAAACCCTAGTTTCTCTTTCCAATTGCCATCACCATCCAACATCACCATCTGCCACCCACCACCAGAAACCAACCACCACCAGAAACCAACCACCACCTTTAAATCGTTGCCACCATCGAATTTATTTTTTATATGAAAACATCTAATTTATTTTTTATATGCTTTAGTGATATGAAAAATAAGGTTACAATTAATGATATTTATGTATATATAACCTTAGATTTATATTTATATTCATTGAACGTGGAATACACTCTAGAAAACAATGAGTTATTGATAGGTCTATAACGAACTGAACGAACACGAACATAGGTGTGATCGTGTTTGTTTGTTTGTTTATTAAATTTTAATCCAACATGAACACGAACGGACATATTTTTGGTTCGTGTTCATTCATTAAAACTCGGGTATGTTCGTGTTTGTTTATATTCGTTCGTTTAAATCCTAAAAGAGTAGTTCACGAATATAAACGAATAGTTCACGAAATAAACAAACACAAACAAACATAAACAAAAAAAATTTAACCATACATATTTGAATAAACATAAATTAACAATGATTGAACAATAAACGAACACGAATGAATGTAACTCAACAAATATAAACAAACGCAATTTAACATTAGTGAACACAAACAAACAAGTCTAATATATTACAATTCATCCGAAAACACATCTAAATTAGGGTTCATTAGATACTAAAATTAAGTAGTTTTTTATATACATATTTAAGAAAAAATTTAAAATTTCATTTTTTTATTACTAGAAAACTCAATTACTAATTAGTTATATTTATAAGTAGTTAGAAAACCTAACATTTAAATAAATATAACTATTTATGTATTTACTAAATTTAAACGAACATAAATAAACGAACATAATCGAACGTTCACGAACATAAATGAACAAACGTTCACGAACATAACTGAACGAACACAAGGTGTGTTCATGTTAGCTCATTTACTTAAACAAACAAGATTGTTTGTTCGTGTTCGTTTATTAAATAAACGAACTTCTCGCCAAACAAGTTCACGAACAGTTTCATGAATGTTCGATTCGTTTACAAGCGTAGTTATTGATTAATTGAGGTTTAACTTTATGAAAAAAAGCAAGATTAAAAAGAGTGGACAAAGAAAAGAATAAAAAAACAAATTGAAAAGGAGTTGCCGCGTTGGGTTTTTGATGGTAAGTATGTGGGAAATCAGGTCTTGTCTCATTGAAAGTTAATAATAGTGCAATACTGAATATCAAAATTCAGGAGACATGTAGGGAACAAAATTTGTGATTATAACAGTCGTTGACCGACATGAAGCATTAAACATATGGTTCATGATCATATGCCTTTACAGTACTACAACACGCCAGTGCCCTCTTTTGAAAGTCAAATTCCATTAACCAGAGCTAATGTACAAATGAGTATTACCTACGCACAATTTTAGAAGGTAAAGATCTTAATATGGCTCAACTGGACCATTAAACCATTAAAGGTTGGAGACTTGTTCAAAACCGTATTCCACTATCTTCGATTTTGGTGGCCAAAGGTATCTTCGTTCCTCGACTTTATGCGCTACTCTTACAATGCTGACGGGAAGGAAGGGTTGGAAATAACTGGATCAAAACTGTAGAACACACAACGATTTTGTTATCAACTCGATCACGAATCTTTCTTCTTTATTACTATCGAACCAAAACAAAACAACCACTTAATTACATAACCTAACCCATCTATTTATACTAAACAAATTACTTGCTAAACAAGGTATCCTAAACCAATACCAACTCTAATACTTATTTAACCTATTAATAAAATAACTGGATGAACATATTATTTCAAACTAAAAATTATCTCTATGCAAATATCTATAATTTATTATTTTCTTCTCTTTATGGCTCACCATCTTTATCTTTTGTTCCGCTTTATCTTATCACACAATTTTATCCCGAACAATTAGGATTAACCATTACGGAAGGGTGAGTTAAATTCATGGTGGTGTGGTAGAGACTTCTCCACTTCCCTTTCACTTCGGAAGGCTGGCCATAGCATCCAAGGTGTGTAAAAAACCTTGGCATATAATTATTTATTCCGTTGTTCCAAGAGGACATCATGATGGTTGGGTTGTCCAAATCCCGTTGCTTACTTAAAAAATTCTTGAAAAATGTTCGTTCGGTTTTTCAGCTATGTTGAAAATGAGCCGAGTGGCTCGATTTAGTTGGAAAATGAGCTGAGTATGAGCAAAGGTCCACTAGCATGGGTGTGTAAAAAACCTTGGCATGTAATTGTTTATTCCGTTGTCCCAAGAGGACATCCTGGTGGTGGGGTTGTCCAAATTGCTCCCGCTTGTTTGAAAAATTCTTGGAAAATGCTCGTTCAGTTTTTTGCTATGTTTTTAATGACCCGAGCGGCTCGGTTCGGTTTGAAAACGAGACGATCATGAGCAAAGGTCCACTCGCTCAAATTACTGTTAATATATATAAATATAAAATTTTATTTATACATAGTATACTAGCACAATTCCCCAATTAGCCTAACAAAACCAATTAGCCCAAAAAAAACATGTAATCCAAATGCTAATTTTCAAAAGTATGAAGTTTAGGTTATGTTTTTTTTTTATTATAGTTGGTAAGAGTAGTTCTTGATTTCGTTTTAAAGGTAGGAAATAGTCATCGGTTTGATGCATTAATTCAGTGCTTCACTAAGCACTAAGATTTGATGGATGCTTTTGATGTGATTGGATTTAAATTCCAGAGTTCATATTACTGGAGTTTGGATGATAATTGTTCTATACCGTATACTGGTTGTATATGCGAAGATATTTAGTTATTTGGGTGGTATACAAATTTGACCATAGATGATGAGATGTCTTCTAGATCTTCGATTTCTTGATGGAATAGGTACAGAGCTTTGTTTCCACACATGAAACTTTTGGATCCAGTATTTCTCAACTTTAAAAAACATGAAATAATTCTTATTCCATTTAGTTCCCAACTTGAAGCTGAAAACTGAAAAAGATCTACATATAGGAGCAATGATTCCCACCACAACTCCAATAGACTGTGTGATAGTAATGAGAGTTGTTGACCATTTGTATGGTGATCCACCATCAAGCAGTAGTCCCAGAGAATCATTAAGATCAATTACAGTGTAGAACATTGTAAAAAAGTTTATGACCAGAACTATAACACAAATTACACCAGAAGCGATGGATAATGGATTACTAGCCATCCCAAATTGAGGACTACCAGTTTCTGCTATGACCCAATACCTTCTCACATGCCGTCTTAGCTTCTCAACTCTAGACATTTGATCATGTTATAGGCGTTGATCAGTTAAAGATATTTTGTTTGTGGCTCGATATTTAGATTCTAAAACTTCCTTAAAGGTTGGAATTGCTATAGATGAAGAAATCATTATTTTTGTAACAAGAGGATCATAACCATATTGATGCATGCAACAATAGCGAATACGAAGTTTGTTTCGTGTCTGTTAAAGAATTGAGTATTATTGATAACACCAGTATTTATCTGAATGCATATATTCACAATCATGGTGATAACGAGAATACACAAACCTATCATGTTTGCTAGCAGTGTCTTGTCGTCCATAGACGCCAAAGAAGGCATTAAGTTTGCCATCAACGTGCACATGAATGCCAAACTTCCTACCTTGGCTGCCTGGTCTGCGTAACCTAGCATCGGGCTACTTAGATCAACTGGCAGTTTCACGGTGATGGTTATCACCATAATAGAGGCAGCATTTAGAGAGAAATATTTGCAAGGAAACCAAAATTTTTTATTTCAGAAACCATACAACAAATCAGCCGCCATGGCAAGGATGCACAAACCAGAAGCTATTGCAATATAGATCCCAATCCACACCATAGGTTCGCTATACTTGTCATTCAGTTTCTTATCTGCCATACAATAATAACAATCGGTATCAGTGTAGTTACTATCGCTGATTTGTCAGTAATTAATTTTGTCATTCGAAGCTCTCCATATGCACCAGCGGATGGTCAAGAAGATTACCTGCATCAGCAACGAAATGTCATAACTAGTACGTCTGTGAATATGCTGAACCATTTGGAGATACAAATTATTAGTGGAACACTCGATCAAAATATCATTTTTAATTATAAATATTGTTATCTATGTTAATATAAGATGACGTGCTATATGATGAGTCTTTCTTCTTTCAACATTATATGTTAACTCAGTGTCAGTTGATGTTCGTTTGACTTGGTCAGGAACGGACCTATATGATGTGTGCCCTACTCATGTTCACGTCAGCAGAAGCATGAATGCATACGTCACTATAATATATATATATTATATATATATATATTACTTTATTTTTATGATAATATATGGCTTTTTAATATTATATTATTTAATATTATAATAGTTTATTATTATTTATATTAAAATCATATTTCCTTTCTCATTTATTTAAAGCTTTTATTAATTCTTTTTTCCCTTTTTATATATCATATTTCATTTATATAATTAATTTGATATTTCTTCAATAATTTATGTTCTGTTAATTAGTTTCTAAAATACTGTTTAGTATGTAATTGTGTTTAATTTTTGGTACCATCGAATTAACTTTTGTTATTAAAAAACAATGAACTGACTAATTTCAGTTAATTTGTAAATGTAAATTGGACTTAGAAATTTAAGGTCATACGTAAAATCACGCTAAATTAATAAATTATTAATTTATCGATATAATAATATCTCGCTAAATTAATAAATTTCTCGGTCCCAACATTATTAATTTATAGAGGTTTTATTGTAGAGTATTTATTTGGTGTACTAAAACGGTATGATGATAAACTAAATGGATTATGAAGGTTTGGCTTTCTAAATAGCATGCTTCTTTATTTTCAAACAACGTTTATTTTACATTATCATTTGATCTGTATCGCTGCAACGCGCGACTTCAGCAAAAGTAGTTTCTTATTTATATTTATGTCTTCCATGTCCTTAAATTGGTGGGCTGGAGAGTGGGTGGAAAAAATCTTCCCCTGATCAACCATATCCACGTAGTGGTAGACCAATGCACTAATCTGTTTTTATTGAAATCTCTTAGGGATTCTTTGTTTACCTCTTAATTCTTACTGATTAAGCACTTAATGGTTCAAATTGTTTGTTCCGTAAGCAAGTGTCTGAATAGTTCAGATATTTGCCTCTGAATGGTTAAGTATTATACTAAGTCTAAATGGTTAAGAATTTTAATCTGAACTGGTCAGGCATTTGTCTCTAAATGGTTATGCAATATACTAGCTCTTAATGATTTAGACATCTTACTGATTCAGCACTTAATGGTTCAGACCTCTTAGTGGTTCAACATTTAATCATTCAGAAGTTATCAAACAACCATTAACCGTTTTGACCAACAGAGAATCATTGAGGAATATTAAATAAAGGATGCAATCCAGAATAAACTCAAGGCCTCTTACATCAATATTGATTATTTTTAAAGATGGAAGTTTCGCCCTAGTTTTACCTATATGAACGTTTTGCGCCTACTCCAATCTATGGCTGAACCACTAAGATCTTCGGTATCGCAAAACATTAACTTCATGTGAATTTGTTAGCTACTTCAAGCTAAACATTGTAGCTATGATAAACACAGGATTATGGATCACGGGATCGATATAAATCAAGAACATCAATTGAATTTTAGTAAGGATCGTTGTACACATTCTTGTTCCATGCAATTGTCTATATAGGAATTGCTACATACAGATGTGTCGATTTGCTAATTGACACATGCACACGTACAATGCAATTTCTAATTCACAAACCTTACACAATGACCCCTTAGACTAAATAAAATAAAATCTTGACTCTAAACTCTAACTTCACACTAATTACGTATTGGACCCGAAACTTTACATCGGAGGGATTAATGTCCAACAAGCTAGATTACTTGACATGGAAATTTATCCATCTGATTTGTAGTTCTAGTTGAAGGGCAATTGATAATCATTTCAAGTAGCGTGTATATGATAGGGCATCTAGTTTGTTAATATCACAGAACCCTAAGTCCCAAACCACATTAAACAATAATACTCCAGTATGCTTTGTTGTGTAAAAAAAATTAAAACAATGCATTTCAAAGCCAGTTTTTATGGACCAGTCATATGAACCAATTTGATATGGGAAATAAATTTCGCAACCATAGTAAACATCCAAAATTACATGAAAGACATTTGTAAAATTTCAATGAAAAAATTCACATAACTCAACTAAACCACAAATTAGTTCTATATACACACACCCTTGTGATGTAAAGCAAAAGAAAGTACCTTAAAGAGCAGATTGCTTCATACAAAGACGCCACTCATCAATATACGCCATCTTGTGATCATGCATGCTTGGTACTTTATTACATTTCTCTAGTCTTTCTATAATCTTTGAAGTCTTGCCAAGAAGCTTTGCGGCAACCTTCACACTTGCATGGCATCTCATTGTTATGACTCGGGGTATGTTGGTGAAGCAAGCACAAAATATGTCTGCAATCATGCCATTTAAATGGGAAAATAACTGCTTTTTGGTAATTTGTTCTTTGTTGCATTGGAACCTAAGCAAGAGTGTTTGTGTGATTCGGTACATTGAATTCGCAGTGATCAACTCGTTTGGAGGGTTCTCCCCCAGTTCTCCATTGGTAATTTCTTTGCCTTCAATCACAATTTCTTTAGCTTTATCAGAAAACCATTTAACTACCTCTGTTGTTGTTTTCCACTTACAAACATTCTTTGCTAGAGGATTGTTCAACCACTTGCATTTGTTTTTGATCTCGTGCCATAAAGACATACTAGCCTTTCGAATATTTAGATATTCACTTGAACAATTGAGGCTTTCTTCCACGAGATTGGTGAACGAAAGACCTTCACCAACACTTCTTAACAAGCTTTCAACTTTTTCCTTGTAACTATTTGAGATGGCTATAACGATGCACGTTAGGGTTACTATCGGTAAGCTCCAACTGTTAACAAATTCAACAGGAAGCAAAGATTGAACACGATCAGTGTCGAAGATCTTACTCCTTCGAATTCAGTGAATTTATCAAGAAGCTCTAGTAGATTGCTGTTTTGTTTCCTTCTCATCCTTCGATATGTAAGCATCCATAGATTTTGAAATGTCCTTTAGTGTTTCTTCAGCAAGCTCTTTCTCATTGTCAATTTGTAAGACGAACTTGCTGAGGTCTTCATCTATATCATCGGTTCTTGAGGTGTTGAGTGAAGTAAAACTGACCACATATACTAGGCCTAATGTCACTATGTACCAAATTAATTTGCACAATATAACAATCACCTTTTGAAACCCAATGGAAAGGCTTAGAAAGATATTTTTTGAATTATAGATGAGACTTCTTGATCGTGGATTGCTTGATAGAAAAAGTACAGGGCTTTGTTTCCACTCATGCAACTTTTGGATCCAGTAGTTCTCTACTTTAAAAAACATTCTATTCCATTTAGTGCCCAACTTGAAGCTGAAAACAGAAAAACATCTAGATCAATGCTTCCTACCACGACTCCAGTGGACTGTGTTACAAAAATCGCAGTTATTGACCACTTGTATGGTGATTCTTCAAGATGTAGAGCCTTAGTTTCTCAACTCTTGACACTTGGATATGTTGATCAGTTAAAGATTTTTTGTTTATGGCACTATACTTGGGTTCTAAAACTTCTTTAGAGGCTGAAATTGTTAGAGATGAAGAAATCACAATTATTAGTAACAAGAGGATCTAGCCGTATCGATGCATGCAAAAATAGTGACTCCATGGCTAACTTTGACACGAATGTAAAAATGATCATGAATAACTCCCGTACTTATCTGAATGCATACATTCACAATCACGGTGATAACGAGAAGAGTAAATTGCACAAAACGTCCTTTAAGTTTCACCAATCTTGCTGGTTCCAGCCTTAATGTTTAAAAGTTGCCAAAAACATCCTTTAAGATTAAATTAGTTACGGGTTTCATCCTTTATCACTAACCCAGTTATTAAATCATGTTAAATGGCATCACATGCAAGCCATGTGAGGGTAAAACCGTCTATTTCATACTTAAAGGACGTTTTGTGCAATTTACTCAAATTTCAGTTTACTCTAATTTCAGTTTTACTCCTAAATCATCATTCAACTCTCAACTCTTCTTCTCCTCCATTAAAGCCAAAACAGAGCACCCTATCTTCCCCTGTTTTCATCTTCTTCAAAACACCCAAAATCATGCAAGAAAACACCATCAAGAAAACACCCAAAATCATTAAAGCCAAACCGAATCGCTGATTGAAGGAGTAACAAAAGGATTTATGTTATTGGGCGTAATTCGTTTTCTTCGCCTCCATTTTGGAATTTAGGGTTCCAAATCTCAACAACCTACAACTCGCAGGATCACACACGAAACTTCCATCGACCGATCGCAAATCATGTCATCGAAGGTGGCTCCGAACCCAAACCCAAACCCTCGATCTCCCAGCTTCACTATCTCCACTTTCGCCACCACCCTGGTCGACCGCCGCCGCCCCTTGCTCGACCGCCCCCACCGCCTGCTCCTTCTACTCGACCGCCTCAGCCACCCCCTGCTCCACGCGGCTCCTCCCCCACCATCTCCACTTCCGGCACCGCCTTGCTCGACCGCCGCCGCCCTGCTCAGTAGGAGGATCTGGATGGAGGCGATGTGTTGGTGTGGTGGATGTAGATGTGTTGTGTGACGATTCGGATGGAGGTGGTGGTGTGGCGGATCTGGATGGAGGCGGTGACGATTCGGATGGAGGTGGTGGTGTGGCGGATCTGGATGGAGGCGATGTGTTGGTGTGGTGGATGTAGATGGAGGCGGTGATGAGTGGTGGATTTGGATGGTTCTGTTGTTGCAGACAATTCATAGAGGGAGAGAGATTGAGAGAGAGGGGGGCATGGATATATTAGAGTAAACTGAAATTTGAGTAAATTGCACAAAACGTCCTTTAAGTATGAAATAGACGGTTTTACCCTCACATGGCTTGCATGTGATGCCATTTAACATGATTTAATAACTGGGTTAGTGATAAAGGATGAAACCCGTAACTAATTTAATCTTAAAGGATGTTTTTGGCAACTTTTAAACATTAAGGCTGGAACCAGCAAGATTGGTGAAACTTAAAGGACGTTTTGTGCAATTTACTCTAACGAGAATACACAAACCTATTATGTTTGCTAGCAGTGTCTTGTCATCCATAGACGCCAAAGAAGGCATTAAGTTGGACATCATTGTACACAGGAATGCCAAACTTCCTACCTTAGTTTCTTGCTCCATGTAACCTGGCATAGGGCTACTTAGATTAATGGGTAGCTTCATGGCGACAGTTATCACCGTGATAGAGGCAGCATTTAGATAGAAATATTTGCAAGGAAACCAAAACTTTTTATGTTGGAAACCATGCAACAAATCGGCCGCCATGGCAAGGATGCAGAAACACGAAGCTGTTGCAATGTAGATACCAATCCACACCATAGGTTCGCTAAACATGTCACTCTTTTCCCTATCTCTGATACAAATGATACACTCCTCAATACTATATTTATGATGGTATGAATCCATGTTGGAATTTGTAAGCCAAGTATTGAGTTTAGTTGATGCTAAAACAGAAGATAAGTATCTCTTTATAACAACTCGTAGAATATAGGAAGATATTCGGGTATCTTTGCACTGAATCTTCCTTTCGATGAAATTGAATAACACTAGATTCATCAGACTGAGAACGACTTTGACCACTAACCCAAAGTAGAAGACAAATGGTCAAAACTTTCTGTGGCCCGATCTGCCATTATTTAGCTGACTAGCAGCTCAGTGATTCGCTGAACCATTTGGAGATACAAATCACAGTTAAAGATGCAATTAAAATGCCATCGTTGATTGTAAAGACGAAATGTAATTTAAGGAAAAGGTGGGACACAACTTAATTTCTATATCTATCACCGGTTTAATGTTGAAAAAGTTGGTCTTCAGTATATTGTCGTCATTAATGCTGCCTTGTATTTTTCCTTGATTTTTTAAGAAATGATGACGAAATTAGTTGGAAGAGACAAGTAGGTCCAAAATTATATAATATAACACAAGATCATGTGTTATACAAATTTTTATCTTTAACTATTATGTGTGTCTCATTGGCATAGCATCCGCCACTATCATTCATCTTTAGAATTATGTTTTACCCATCTTTCAACTTTCACTCATTCTTTAATTATAAAAACACTAGCTTAGAACTTCGTGTTCTACACGGTGCATAAATTTAATTTTATATAATAAGCAATATAGTTATATCTTTTAAACATGTATTGCACGCGCTAAATAAATGTAATGTAATCAATTAACACATACAGTCGTTAATATTGTTTACCAAGGTATATTGTAAACTATATATTGTTGAATATATATAAAAAATATGATAAACGTTAGTACTATCTTAAAATGAAAGTCCGTGAGGTTTCAATTGACATTTTAAACCCCTAGACTTTTAATAAATGACACGTCTAACCTTTATTTTAAAATTTTTGGTTTTTTCATTTCACATCCTCAACTTTTGATACTAAAGACCATTAACCCTCATCTTTAAGTAGGCTGTACATTTGCTTCTAATTTTTGAAAATTTACAACTTTGACATCAACCTTTTCTCCTTAATAACTTAATGTCTCATTTTATTTAAATTACTTTTACGATTTTACACTGTAACGTGTGACATATTATTATACTTTTTTTATCAATGCCCAACCACGTTAATGTTTAATTACTTTTACGCACACAAATTACTTTTACTAGCAAAGCGCAAACACCGACTTTGCATTTTTTAATAATTCCCATAGGTTCGCTAACATGTCATCTTTTCCTATTCTGTACAAAATAAATCTAATGCATATTTATGGTATGACATGTGGAATTGTAGCAGTATGAGTTTAGTATGCTAAACAGAATATATCTTGTAAACAACTCTTAATATAGGAAATATTTTCTTTGCACGAACCTTTACGATTTCAATTTAACTACATCACAGACTGAGACCACTTTGACACTAACACAAGTAGAGAATGGTCTAAAACCTGTGGCCGTCTGCATATATAGCTGACTAAGCATCAGTATGTTGAATTAATTGGGTTGAAAATTTATGTTAAGGATGCCAATTAAAAGCGAATCGTTGATTGTAAATAGCGAAATGTATTTAGGAAAGGTGGTACACACTTAATTCGATAAAATCTTACCGTTTCAGTGTTAAAGTTTGTCTTCAGATATGTCGTCTTAACCGTTTAAATTCTCCTGATTTAAAAAAGATGACGAACCATTAAGTGCTAAACAGTAGGCAAAATTAGTATATAACCAATTATAATGTATACAAAATTTTTACTT
Source organism: Scalesia atractyloides (assembly GCA_947069175.1). Taxonomy (NCBI): domain Eukaryota; kingdom Viridiplantae; phylum Streptophyta; class Magnoliopsida; order Asterales; family Asteraceae; genus Scalesia; species Scalesia atractyloides. Next base: position 4,032,298 of record CAMTDV010000027.1, read on the forward strand.
TTTTATTCTCATATGCATAAGATCACAAATTTTCTTAATTGAACAATTCTACATTTAAATCTCATATCTAGACTATTATAAAATTTCACTGGCTTAAACCTCTGAATGATTAAGTGCTAATCATAAATTTAATTTTAATGATATGAAACCATATGTTGAACCTTAAATAAATGTAACGATAACCTTAAGAACATTTAAATTTTACAAAGTATATTGTTGATATATAAATAAATATGATAAAGTTTTAACTTTATTTAAATGATATCCTAGATTTTCAAGTTGAAATTTTAAAACCCAGTTTAATAGACTTAACCATCTAACTCATTTATAATTTTTGGTTTTTATCATTCACAGCTAAACTTTGATACTAAGACCATTAACATCCTCGCTTAACGTACGTCTAAATTCCTTAATTGAATTTACAACCTGTAGAAGTCAACCTTTTTATAATTAAAGCTTAATTTATTAAAATACTTTTCATTATCAACCATTAACGTTGACACAGTAAACACTTATCAATGCCAACCGTCTGTAATAACATTTTACGATCTAACCTTAAATATCTAAACTTTAAGACTACACACCCCTCAATACGGATCATTACTTTTTTTATATTGTTGCTGAATAATTTTCTTTACGAAAAAAAACAATTAAAGTGAGAAAGGGTTTAGATGACGTTCTCCACCAGCATTATGTCATCAGACATTGTAACCAAATGTTTTAAGGCTAAAATAGTGTTTTGGAACATCGAAATATGTTTTCTATGGTTAGCATCACTACGTGCACTACTTGGACAATAGGTGTGTCGCTACACGCGCGGCCTATGGCGAGTAGCTAGTGAGGATTAAGTAAGGTATGTTATTAGGAGTGTTGGAAAACTTTGATGGGTTAGTGTGACATAAGAGGTGATCCATTAGAGCAGCAAGGTTAACCATTCAAAGGATTTAATATTTAGGATTGATTTGTAGAAATGTGATTGGTTTGACAATTTTGATTCCGGTAAACGTTTTACCTTTAACAATAAATGATAATAAGTCAAAAGTATGTACGTAAAAGATATAATAGTGAGAGATATAATTGTTGTGTATAGATCAGAATATGTTATGCAAAAATAATGGCACTCCACTGTAAAATAATAGCGTGATCCACAGTAACAATTTATAGCTTCCACACAATTCAAGATTAATAAGAGAGGATGTTTGACACTACGATTATTATTGAATCTATCTTATCTGTTATGAATAAACTCCATAATTAACAATCGAAACCAACGATTCATTATTATTAACGATCAAGTGAAGTTTGATACAAACGATTACAAGAAACGAAAGAGAACGATTAACCATAATTCTGAACTCACCTACTGATTAAATAGCCCTAATCCAAATGTTAATAGCTATTAGCAATCTAATCTGACCATCAAGTGAACTGCTCTATAGCACATCAACAAACTAGACTTTCAGTAAATGACCAAATTACCCCCCCCCCCCCCCCGGGAACTTTACTATATAAGTATTTGCACTTAGAAGCAGCATCGCATTTCACTCTCCATGATTAATGCAGATACTTGTAAAAAATGACAAGAAGTTTTATAAGTGTGCAGCTAATTCATATTTAAAGAGGTATAAGTGTTAACATAAAAACATAATACCTAGAAAAGAAATATGTGTTTTTGTATATATATATGATATTATATATATATATACACACACCAGATCAAATAGGAAGTCCAAAAGCTATGAAGGCAAAAGGTAGTATGGTAATTTGCATGTTCGTCATGTTGTATTCTAACAAGTTTTATGTTTGCCTGATTATTTTTAACAATCTCAATTGCAATGGTGTTGGAAGGCGGTTGTTAAAACCTGCGCATTTTCTAAAAAGCGATGGAATGATGTGATTGCTAATGCTGTGTCGCTAACCCTTTTGTCGCATTAACTGATCCCATTAATTAAAACGATTAGGTTTGGGCCTTTCTTATAAAGAATTGGGGCCCTATTGTTAGGGCCTAATTCACATACTACATATAAAAACTTTCTAAAAAATGGTTTCCTCTATTTTTGGTGGCCCTAGGCCCGTGTCTAGTCTTAGAAGCTTATTGGACCAGCCTGCGTTAAAGACTTAGACGTTGATATGTATGTAATAGTCTCATTTAGTGTCAATATGAAACTTAACTCGTTTGTCAATTTTGCCTCTTAATGAGAGGTTTGGCCTATCTTCAAGGGATTTCTATGTTTTGGAGTTTTGAGGATTTCAATGTTCACAAATAAAAAAATTCTTAATAATAATAATAATAATAATATCTAAATTACAATTTGATATTCATTTAAATTTAAGATATATATGATAAATTCATTTAAATTTAAGATATAGGATAATCCAAATACAAACTTCGAATTTAGTAATGATAAATGTTACTAGTTAGATAAGAAATTCAAGTTTATTTAGATACATTTAATTAACCATGAAACTAAAGGGATTTAGACGGGAAAATGAAATATAGATGGCCTCACTTATCGTCATGTGTTCTCGTATGATTTGCTTTATTATCTATACTATATTATAATGTATAAATGAGAGATATTTTAAGATATCCAAAAAATAAGAACTTTTCCTCTTTATTTATAGATAGACTCCTAAAATAAGGGTAGTTTGGTCTTTTAAACACTATTTATTTTTTAACCCCTAAACTTATTACACTCAAATCTCTAAGTTTTAACAAAATTATAGATAATTAGTTACACTCCACCCCTTCACAATAAACTTATAATTTTTTTTTACTTATTTTGACATGTCTAATAAACTATAATGTTTAAAAAAATCCAAGGATAGCATGATGACCTTCACATTTTTATCGACGTTTCGGTAGTTGTCTTGTTCAATATTGACACACAGATTAAAAGATACAAGTTGATAATGCTTTAATGTACAAATGATTAAAGAAGAAAATAGCAATAGCAAAAGAGTGGTACGTATCCACATCATAAACAATACCTTTTTTAACAAAATTTTCAAAATAATAAAGTTAAAATCTTTTTCATACAAAATAGAGATAATATTACCGACCTAAAATTATTTTTCTATTTAAGTTTTTTCTAACCTGTTCATTGTTTCATTTGCGAGTACTAAGTGATATAGCATAGATAGATTTCTGTCAATTCATGTTTAATTCTTCCAGAAAATGTTCTTAATTTTCTATACATCGTATATATTAATTCCCATTAATTACTGGCTCATTTTACCCATTGATTCTTCCTCACACAAACAAATATTTTGTTTGATAAAATGAATACTTCAATTCTTATGTTCATTTAACCTTTATATTAAAATGGGCTTGTATATGTGATTTAACCAATATTAGCATTAAAAAAATACTTAAAACACTTGAAGAACATTGTCAACGTCAAAACACAAATAGAACGACGGCTCGCAGGCGAGTTAAATAGTTGCAGTTAGGGATAATCCTAAAAAAAACTTAAGAACATCAAACAACTATACGTTGCTAAAAAAATCAAAAGAAAAACCAAGGCTTTTCAACATAAACCTCATGTCACACATTCATAATCAGTCCAAAACCACGTTTAATGGCGGATCTAGAAAATCTTTGTAGGGGTAACGTTTTATTAAAAAAGGGTAACGAAATCGAAAAAATATCAAAAAAAGTCATTTTTTTCCAAAATTACATCACCATCGTAGCGACAAGGGATAGCGAAGGCTACCCCTTCCCAAGGGGTAGGTCCGCCCCTGCCTACGTTATCTTAAACATGCTATTTTAATTTAATGCATTTTTTATAATTTATCCTAGAGTTTCTAACTTTTTATTCTTGAGCTTCAAAAAATGTACTAAATATATCAACTCTCGTCACGTGTAGATGTTATGAAATGTATTTTTGTCTTTTTAGTTTTTATCCTTCTATTTCAACATCTAGCGCTCTAGCCTTGTTCAATCAATTTTGTTTTCTTTGTTTTATATAATTTTAATTTTAAAATCAACATTTATGAACACGTAAACAAGATCAAAATATCAATTTTCAATCAAAATTAACATCCTTCTATTTCAAAATCTAGCGCTCTAGCTTTCTTTAGCCATATTGAGTCATTTTTTTATTTTCGGTATATTTCTTATAGTAAATTGAATGCAGGTTGCGCAACCGTGCCGTCACCAAGGTCCAAATTTTCAAAAGACCCAAAAGATTTTTAAAAGCTTTTATATATATGTTAAATAATATATTGAATATATGCATTCATTAATCATGCAAAAAAGTGCTGGTTGTTGAGTGGAAAAAACTATCTCAAAATGATATAGAGGTCTCAAGTTCAAGTATTAGCTGTATCACCAAGACTTTATTTTTTTCAACTTAAACATAGTTTTGGGCCCAGTTCTTTTTGTAGTCCGATGCCTAAATTTGAGCTGTATCACCAAGACTTTATTTTTTTTATTTTTTCCCTTTAAACATAATTTTGAGCCCAATTCTTTTTGTAGTCCAGGGCCTAAATTTTGTTAAGAGTTTCAGAGAGACGTCTAATTCAATTTTTATATTTAAACTCAAATTGAAAACCTTTTTTTTTCTGAAAAGAAAACTACATATCCTTTCTCATTCCATATTATTCTTCGTTATATGTAGAGACATATATCTCTTTCTTTTATTATTTGCTACACCGATCATGTTTCCTCATATACTATTCTTAGAATCAGATTGCAACTAATGGATTGGACCAGGAACCGACTATATAACTAGTTTGATTGAGTCAGTTTTAACCAATTCATTTGACTGGTTGAACTGGTTGAACCAACTAACGGGTGGTTGGATTAGATTTCTACTTGTTTTATTTTAATTTTTTTCTTTTTCTATTACAAAATCTCATTTACAGATATTACTATATCTATATATACAATTAGGTAGGTTGTTATGAATATTGTTTTAATTTTTTTTTGTTTTTGTCTTATAGTGAAGTTTTTTTTACTCTTTTATCGTTTTCGTGATGTGGTTTACATTTTCAGTCTATTAGGTTTGTACGTTTTATTTTTCACCTTTCAAGTTTTACTTTTTTTCTTTAAGTTCGACTTTTCTTGGTATACGTTTGAGTTTGTTTACGTTTTACGTCACGTGATGGTATAAATTCACGTTTTTGTTTTACGACTCTTTTCGATTTTGGTCGCCGTTTGTCCGCAACACGTGAGTTAAACACTAGTTTGTTGACATTGCAAATCCACAATACATTATAAATTAATAGGGATTAGTTCCATATTAATTTTAAGTTATCTATGATGTAGTATGGTTTTAACCTGATCTAACCACTAAACAAGTAAAATGATTTTTTGAATGACTTGTACACCTATAAAAAACAAATGTAGCATCACATGATTTCACCCTTTTCATTTCCAATTTGATTTGGTTTTGAGTTTTCTAGGATTTTGATTTGTTTCTAGATATTGTGGTTTTGAGAGTTTCATTTTCATTGTGATCGAAGAAGATGATGATAACATTTAAGATGAAAGTTATTGAAACAAAGATGTTGAAAAGGATGAAAACAAAGGAGATTAAGATGGATGATGATGAAGAATCTTAATAAGAAGAGTGATGGGGTGTTTGCGTGATGTGTCAGGGAATACGGATATTGATAATCACGTCATATGCTAATTTTTTAATTAAAAAATTAGCAATGCAATATTCAAATTAAATAGAAAAAGATGTTCGTTTTTACAGTGTATTGTTATTTATTTTTTAAATATTAATGCATGAAAAGTTAAATCATATAAAATTTATAAAGGTAATTAGTTTAATAGGTAACAATATTTTTAAAAATAAAAATATAAAAAATATACTATTATGTTACATAAAAAGTAGTGAAAAAATTACTTTGATCGCAAAGGTTGTGATAGAATATTCATGTGACTAGTTTTTTATTTGGTATCTAATATAAAACATTTATATTTTTCTTGTTCTTTTCTTAACAACAAATATTATTTCTTTACATAAATAATTTAAATTATTCTCTCTTACGTAGGTGAACCTGAGACCTTTCTCTAAAAGATATGTGTCTAGGGTTATAAACGAACCGAATGAACACGAACAAGGCCTTGTTCGTGTTCGTTCATTAAGGGAATAAATATGTTCACGAACGGTTCAAGAACATAAATGAACACAAATAAAATCGGCCAAAGCAATGGAGGCTAAAAATGAATGACAGAGGGAGCAGAGTTGGAACTTAAGCCACAATCGTGGATAAGGATGAGCATATGGTACCAGTACCGGTATCAAATTTACCGAACCGGGTACATTTTCGGTACCGATTTTTTACATTTTCGGTACCGGTATGTACTGGTGTTTACTTTCAAATACCGGTAAATAACGGTATCAAACCATACCGTACCGGATATATTTGGTACCGGTACGGTACACTTTTGGAGATTTTCGGTATCGTTCGGTACGAGCACATCCCTAATCATGGAATGGGGGTCAAAGTGAATATTGAGAAAGGAAATGGGAATGATGCATACACATAATGGGAATATGGTTTCCTATTTTAAATATTAGGTTAATAAAATAAATAAAAATTTTAAAGTATAAAAAGTTTAAATAAAATATAAGTACAAAAATCTTTCATAAACAAGCAAATATGAACGAATTTTCACGAACATGTTACCGAATGTTCACGAACACAATCGAACCAACGAGATCTTTGTCGATGATCGTTCATATCACTAATCGAACGAAATTTGTTGTTCATGTTCATGCATTTATTAAACGAACTTTCCACCGAAAGTTCACGAACTATTCACTGAACCTTTAGTTGTTTACAGCCCTACATGTGCCTCAACCAAATACACTAGCCCTACATTGGGACTTTATTTTTCTATTTTATTTGTAATACACAAGAGTAATCCGTATTTGTTAAAGTTGTTAAGCCTATTTAAATAGATGCACCCATACAAAGGTCTTAACTCAATAAGTACCTCCGATGTCAATGTAATCAATTTAGGGGCTGATTGACAACTTCTGAATGGTTAAGTGCTGAAACAATAAAAGGTCTGAACTATTAAGTGTTGGATCAGTAAGAGGTCTGAACCATTAAAGCCATATAATGCTTAATCGTTAAGAGGCAAATGTCTAACCAATTCAGATTAGAGGTCTTAACCATTCAAACTTACTATAATGCTTAATCATTCAGAGTTAAATGTCTGAGCCATTCAGACATCTGTTTGCGAAATAAACAGTTTGAACATTAAGTGCTTAACTAGTAAGAGATCTGAACCATTAAGAGCCCCATTAAAAAGTAAACAAACAGCTCCTTATTCTATTCTCTGATATATATATATATATAATCATTTTTATATTGTTACATAAATTTGATTTCAATAATTTAAATTATTACACATTGATCAATAATAATTTATGCTGGTAATATGACTAACGTCATTCTTTACTTTCATTTTCTTTATTATAGGCATCCCTACTCAATCGAAAATAATCAAAATGTTGTTAAGTGTTTCGAAATAGCATAGGTGGAAGTTTACGGATTTACTTCTCCTTTAGCACGAATTTTTTTTTTTTTTTTTTATAATGAAAGTGAGAATTAAGAGCATTATTATTCACATTAGTGACATCATCGGTATGATTATTTTTGGAGTTAATTGAACAAATGGTTCATATGGTTGGGCAAAGTAATATGCTTGGAGTCTATGGGTTTAAAGCTGGAAATTTGGGCTTGTAATTGCAATTTTGTAACATGTTTGCGATCTAAAACTAACTTTCATTATTTTTTATTTATTTATTTTTTATGAAATGAAAATTGAATTATTAAAATCCAATATGATTTATAATTAAATACAATAATAATAGATCGTATATAGATTGATTTATTGGGTTAAAACTTAAATCAGAACATGGACCAAGTCAAAGAAACTTGGAGTGCAACTATACTCCAACTGTATCTTATATTCATTATTCAGTCACATTTTTCATGCCTATATTATTTGTGTATAAGAGATAAGTTTGAAGTCAAGATTATAGAGTTTTTTTAACTATTAAATACTTGACAGTTGGAATTTTTAAAAGCATCTCATTTTACAAAAGATTGTGCTTCTATATAGTTATATTCCATTTTAGGTTATTACAATTTTGTTAGTAAAGATTACAAAGAGAAACATGCAAAAAAAAAAAAAAAACCGAACGGAACATATTATACCAATGTGAGAGTAACCCACTAGGTTGAGATATATACCTTTTAGTAAGGAAGTTTCAAGTTTAAACCTAGAAAAAAAGTAGTTTTAAATAAGTAGGAGTAACAACTGGTATTCAAAAATATAAATAAAATAGATTATATTATTATAGATGGTAAACAACTATATACACTACATATATTGTCTTCATATAACTTGAATGTTTCTTGGGGCTATGGAAATTGGTTACCCATAACACTCTAGGTTAAGCTCGGTGTGACAAAAACTAATGATGGAATAGAATCATAGTTTACTTGAGTTAGCAATCATATATGTTCTTTAAATTAATTTGTTATCTCAACTTTTGTTAATTTCCGCAAATAAAAACTTGTAACTCTTGATTTTAATAGGGATCTTGAATTTAAATAACCTCAACTTTCACTAATTGGCCGATAACGCTCTTAATTTTTTATTTGTACATCAACACTCCAAACTTTCAACTTATTAGCCGATAATACTCTCTAACTAACTGAACCCTAACCTAGTTAGTTTTGCTGATGTGGCATCTGATGTGGCAAGTTTTGCTGACGTGACAGCTAATGGGACATTTTTTGATGACATGACAGCTGATGTGGCCACTGACGTGGCATTTTGATGATGTGGTAGCTGACATCAGCTAACTGTGTTAGGTTCTGTTAGTTAGAGAGTATTATCGGCCAATAAGTTGAAAGTTGGGAGTGATGGTGTACAAATCGAAAGTTGGAGTGTTATCGGCCAAATGATTAAAGTTGAGATTATTTAAATCCAATGTCCCATTTTAATAAGTATCATAGTCATTGAAAATGTATGTTTTGAAAAATGAGTATCCAATCCTCGTTTCTAAACGTATTCAAACCATTTTTGTTTGATTTGAAATCAATAGTTCAGTTCAAAGTCGTGTTGCCAACATAATGTGTATTTAGATATAGTAAGTTTCTAAAAATAAATTTGTTTCAAATAAATAAAAAAATATTGAAAGAAATCTCATTAAATTTAAACCATTTATCAACAAACTCTTAAATCAAGAATCAAAATAAAAGATAAAACCAATCTAAACAAACCAAACTTATATTTATCTTGGGACTTCAATCTAAAACAGTTGATCCAATTGTATTATATAGAGGTGCTCAATCTTCAGCTCAAACTGATTAAACTAAAAAGCAAACCAAAATCATAAAATCGAATAACATTACGGGCAGTGATGGATCCAGTCATGTTTTATGGGCTCACATGAACCCACTTGGTTTGGAGAAAAATGAAAAGAATTAGTAAGAACCTTAAATGGTTTGTGAAAACTTAGTGAGAATCTAACAAAACGAACCCATCGAAAAAAGTTTCTGGATCCGCCACTGATTAAGGGTATGTTTGGCATAGAGCTTTTAAAAGCTTCTAGCTTTAAGCTTGTAAGAACTCCTACTTAATAAAAAAGTTTTGTTTGGTTGAAGGAGCTTGAAACTTTTAGGTTAAGAGCTTGAAGCTTTTGGTTGAATGCTTCTACTAGTAGTGTTTAGAAGGAGCTACAAGCTTTTAGGAAAAAAATGACTATTTTAACCTCTAAAGATAATGGACTTTTTAATGCACCAATTTTTTATGTCTATTTTGTTCATTTTATACATTTTATTAAAAGCTCCAGCTACTTTTCTAAACACCTGAATATATTTAAAACCTACAGCTACCAGCTTTCAGCCACCAGCCCACATGCTACTTTTGCCAAACATACTCTGCATATTCAGTTTTACATCCAAATTGAATTGGTTTTCGGTTTAAACCAAATATCAAATAATGGTTATTCAAGTTGTCATTTATAACAGTCCTACTACAATTTTACCCAAATCTTATTTAGCTCAATCAAATGCAATAACAAAAAAATGTTTGTTTTTTTTTCTGGTTGAAACCGAAAACTAAACCAAATTCCAATTTGGTCTTCCATTCGTTTTTAACCACCCATGCCTCGATTGGTTTTCGATCAGAAGAATCCTTCAAACCGAATAAACCGAAAGGCGAAAGCTAAACCGAACATACACCCTAATCTTATCATCCAAACAATTAACCAAAGATTAAACATCCCCACCCTTTTAGTGGAGTGCTTGGAGTAGAAGAGAAATGTGATACTACAATCTTGATAGTGGTCAAAGTGTTAGGTGGTCGATAAAGAAACCATGTCTTTCTTACCACAAATCATATTATTAAACTATTAATTAATCATTAATCACCTTTTTTTAATTAATTACTCATCATTTTATTAATCACCAACAAAATAATATCATCATTCATCACCTGCTTTCCACTTTCTTCATTCCTCCTCCTCCTCCTCCTCCTCACGATCTACATTCTCTATAATTTTCAATCATTATACATCTTTATCACTCTCATCGTGTTTCACTCTCCAAAGCACAAATTCATACATAAAAATCTCATCTTTATCTTTCTTTTTCCCCAACTACTCCCTCAATCTTCGCTTGTTTGTCCCCCACAAGCAATCAAATTCAAACCCACATTAAATATCTTATCTTTTTCTTAATCAGCTTCGAGGGTGTTCTTAAATTTGTACTTTTAGTAGCTAAATAGTTCTTAAAAGTATTTTACCCAAATTTTAAAACCTGGGTTTTTTGTATTTTATTAAAAAGAATCTTAATTTGGGTTTTTCTTGATTTTGTATAGTGTATTCACTTGCTGATTTTGATGCAGGTTTTTGGGTTTGTTTTGAAAGTTATCAACTAGGGTTTAGTTTTTTTTCAAACCTTAATTTGAGGATTAATTAGGTTTCTTGTATTCTAAATATACAAAAAAAAAAAAAGAATCTTGATTTGGATGTTTGTTGATTCTGTATAGTGTTTATTTAGTTGCTGGTCTTGAGGCAAGTTTTAGGGTGGATTTAAAATATATCAAATTTGAGGTTTAAATAATGTGTATGTGAATCTGACCTGGGTTTTTTGTATTTTATAAAATAAAAAAGAAAAGAATCTTTATTTGGGTGTTTCTTGATTCTGTAGAGTGTGTATTCAGTTGCTGATTTTGATGCAAGTTTTCAGGTTGTTTTTGAAAATTATCAACTAGGGTTTAGGTTTTTTGCACACCTTAATTTGAGGTTTAAATTAAGTTATCAAGTTTATGTGAATCTGAACTGGTGTTCAGAGCTAATTTAAGAAAGAATCATGGATCATGTTGTTGGTGGAAAGTTTAAACTTGGAAGGAAGATTGGGAGTGGATCTTTTGGTGAACTATATTTGGGTATTTCTTGAATTACTGCTGTCATATCTATATATTTATATATATCTATTTATATATATATATATATATATATATATATATACATTAATAGTTAGTTGATTGGATTTTGTTTGATGATGTGCAGGTGTTAATATTCAGAGTGGTGAAGACGTTGCTATTAAGCTGGTATGGCCTTCTTTTGTTTTTCAATGATTTTGAAGTTTCTGATTGTTTAATTAAGTTATTGTTAAGACTGATCACACCATATTTTGTTTTTTTGCAAATAAACCATTATTGTTGTGAAAAATCCAAAAAAGCTTGACACTTTAGGTGGAAATCGAAATATAGAAGATCACTCTGTTTTTCTGTTATATTTTGTAGATTATTGTGTGATATGAAGGTTTTTCATAGAACTGTATATGAAGTTTGTTGTAACATAGTTTTATGGTTCTTTCTGTAACTTTGTAAGAGTATCTAAAGAACTTTCTGATTGTAAATTGTTAGCACATTTCAAAGAGAGATAAAGTCAAGCTTTTTTGTTCTTTCAACAAAAATAAAGAAATGAACTAAGAAGCACTTTCATGATATTTTTGTTTAACTTATTTTTCGGTTCCTAAATTCTCCAGGAATCTATCAAAACTAAGCATCCGCAACTTCATTATGAGTCAAAAGTATATATGCTTCTCCAAGGAGGAAGTGAGTCGCTCTCTCCACATATACATATGCATATGTGTTTTGTATAATGATTTTGACGTTTTTTCTTAAGGTTTTTTGTTAAAACAAATTATCACTCTTGCAAGACAGCGATTTAAATTATTACAATAAACTGGTTTGGATCAAAAGGGATATTTTTGTTGTCAAAATCGGATTGGATTTACATGAAACACTTGTTTGTCACTTTGTCCAACATTTTTTTTGATAAATAGTTAATGTGTTAGGTATGATTACAAAAGTTATAAAATTCACAACAAAATGTAATTTGTTGATAAGATGATTGAACAGATTTTCTGCTTTGAAGCTACACTTTGGGCCTATTTGACCCGTTGCCTTTTTTTGTTTTCTTAATTTATATATCATTTTACCCATTTAATCAAGTTTAGATAACATAACCGAATCTGCCTGTTCATAAGTAAATGGTGATTGCTGTTGATACCAGCTTCAGAAATGCGCACACACATATTTATATACATGTGATCTTATAATTTTCTTCTTACTGAAGCGGGAATACCAAACCTTAAGTGGTATGGAGCTGAGGGAGAGTATAATATCATGGTTATCGACCTTCTTGGACCAAGCCTTGAAGACCTTTTCAATTATTGTAATAGAAAGTTTAGCTTGAAGACGGTGTTAATGCTTGCAGATCATCTAGTAAGTGGTTATTTATTGGCATTTAACATCTTTAATTTTTTTTTAACTGTTTGAGTGCATCAGTCATTCATACCAATTTTTACAGATTAACAGAGTCGAATACATGCATGCCAGGGGGTTTCTTCATCGTGACATAAAGCCCGATAATTTTTTAATGGGCCTGGGCCGCAAAGCTAATCAGGTACCCATTTGGTTTTTTAACCTTTTGTGAATTTTTTTATATGTGGATCATCTAAGGGCATACTGAGTTACCGTTGACCAACTTTTGTGTTGGTAGGTTACAGCTTCTTTTATCTTAATCTTTTTGGGTACAAAATATATTATTTTAGACTAATTAGTAAATGTTAAATCGACTTAAAATGGTTTGACGTGTGAAAATTATATTGACTTTATTATATATGTTAGAATGAATATTTATTTGGACCAACAATATTCATGACAGGTGTACGCCATTGATTTTGGCCTCGCGAAAAAATATAGAGATCTTCAAACTCATAAACACATACCATACAGGTAACTCAAGAATCTCTGAAATTTTAAATCTTAATCTTGTAACTTACATATCTTATCTAATTTATTGTACATAAATTAATCACCTTCTTTGTTTTTGTAATTTTGGATACTTAAATATAGTGTTATAGAACCTTTTCGCGTATTTATTAATGTGTGAACTCGTTTCAACTATTTTCTCAGGGAAAACAAGAATCTCACCGGCACGGCTCGTTATGCGAGTGTCAACACGCACCTTGGTGTTGGTGAGTTGTTTCATCACGTTAATATGATTTATAAAGATTTTGTTGAACATCTTGATGTAAGTCTAGTTGTTACGATGCAGAACAAAGTAGACGCGATGATCTCGAATCTCTCGGTTATGTTCTTATGTATTTCCTTAGAGGAAGCCTTCCGTGGCAGGGACTGAGAGCGGGAAACAAGAAACAAAAGTACGATAAAATAAACGAAAAAAAGATGCTGACTCCAATAGAGGTAACTATTGACAGTAGTTGTATATACATATACAGACATGTACGCACATGTGTGTGTCATGAACTAGAAACCAACTTCACAGCTTCCCCGATTGCAAAAAAATGTAAAGTTTGGTTTCTATTTCATGCAGGAGTAAAATGTCATTTTCGTCCCCGAGGTTTGTCCACTTTTGCGACTTTCGTCCAAAGGTTTGTTTTTCCGCATCTGGATCCAAAAGGTTTGAAATCTTGCCATTTTCATCCACCTTGTTAACTCCATCCATTTTTCTCTGTTAAAAGAGGGCATTTCTGTCTTTTAAGACATTTGTAATTAAAGTAAAAAACACGATAAGAAATAAAAATTAATCTCTGTTGACTTTCTCCCCACCCAAACCCTTTAATCATCACAAAAAATATCTAAAAAGACGAAAATATCCCTGACTTACTGTTAAAAAATGGATGGAGTTAACAAGTTGGATAAATATGGCAAGCTTTCAAACCTTTTGGATCCAGATGCGGAAAAACAAACCTTTGGATGGAAGTCGCAAAAGTAGCCAAACCTCAGGGACGAAAAGGGCATTTTACCCTTCATGCAGTTTGCTCTATTGAAAAGCAAAGTTTTATGATAATTTAGCAAGTTGAAATTTACATTAGAAGAAATTTTATTTGACAGGTGTTATGTAAATCATACCCATCGGAGTTCATATCATACTTTCACTACTGTTCGATCACTAAGATTTGAGGATAAACCCGATTATTCTTATTTAAAGAGGCTTTTCCGAGACTTATTTATTCGTGAAGGTCAAATCTCACAATCCAAATTAAGCATAAATCTATAAACTCAAATGCATAGATTACCTTTTGATTCTCGATCTGATTACATGATTTTATAATTACAGGCTATCAATTCGACTATGTATTCGATTGGACCATGTTAAAGTACCCTCAAATTGGCGCTACCTCTAGAGGACGAGTGAGTGCTAAAATGCTGATAATTTTATATAAGCAAACATATACATACATAATATACTCATGCATATACATCCATATATACATATACACACAGGGGAAGGATAATAACTAATAAGAAAACCCACTTGAGTTAAGAAAATTCTAAAAAACCTTATGTAACAAACTTTTTCTTTCTAAAAAGTTAGGGCATGTAATATACATATATTCTAACGTTTTGAACCAAAAACAAAAAAGCGCTGACTAGTTTTTTTAAAGTTAAATATTTGCATGTTACACTTTTTTTTCAACAATTACATGTTACACAGAATTTGTAACTTAAAAAAAAAACAGTCGGCGCTTTTTTGTTTTTTGTTTTTTTTGGCTCAAAATGTTTGAAAACATGTATATTACATGCCCTAATTCTTTTAGAAAAAAAAAGTTTGTTACATAAAGTTTTTACAAAGGTTTTTGCAAGTTTTTCCAACTTAGGTGGGTTTTCTCCCTATAATTCCCTTATACACACATGCATACACATATAGGGGGATGTTCAATAGAAAACCAATTTAAAGTTGAGAACTGCAAGAAGCACATGCGTTCTTCTGCTACATGTACTTATGCGGTTCTCGTAGTTTTCTACTTAACATTGGTTTCGTATTGAACGCGCTCCTGTATATATGTATGACCTTTTTTGGCTTAAATATTGCATGCTTACGTGGCCTTTCTTTTTGTGCAGCTTCAAGGCGGAAACGCAGGCATAAATGCTGGAACACCATCTGAAAAGCCAGCAAGAACCTCAGGTATCACTTGTACAACAAGCCTGTGGGCCACTAATAAGATTCATCGTTGTTTTAAGTTGATTGGTAGGTTAGGTATTACTGTATTTTTCAAGGTTGCTTGTTTTGTGCAGCGGGTCAAGATATCCGTGATAGAATCTCAGGTGCAGTAGAAGCGTTTTCTAGAAGAAATTTGACAGGTGGCGCCCGAAAAAGTTCACGAAACAAGATATCCGATGATGTACCATCATCAAAAGACGTGGTAAGCGTGTATATCCCATTTTTGTTTTTAGTATAGTATTGACTCTTAAAAGTCAAAAGTTGACTTTGACTTATAGGGTTAAGTTATTGTACAAATGATTCCTTAACATACAAATTGGCTTAACGTGAGAAGTGGAGGGATTAATTTTTTTGATTTTTTTTCCATCTTATTAATCACGTATTATAGTTACATAATTACTCTAGTGGTATAAAATTACGAATGTCTTTTTTTTTAAACATTTTGCAATTAAACATCATACTTAAGTAGATAGGAATAAAAAAAAAAGCTTCCTTCACTTCTCATGTTAAGGCTCATTTGTATTTGATCTTTACGTTACACTTGACTTATAATGCTCAAATCAACAACAGCTGCCTAATTCTGAGAGAATCCGGTCCTCTCGAGACGGGGACTCTTCGAAACGGGGTGCCACCGCTGGCAGCAGGCCAGGCTCCTCAATAGAACCAACAGAAGCCCGGTTAGCTTGTCATGTGTCGTCCAGTGGGGCCCGCATATCAACTACTCATAGAGTCCAACCACCACCAAGCTACGACACCAAACCGTTGGGATTTTCACGTACTACGAAAGGCGGCCACGAAGACCAGCTTCGCAGCTTTGAGTTCCTGTCGATTAGGAAGTGAACAAAATGACCATTTTATCCAAATAATTTTAGCTCTTGCTAAAATGGAGAAACGAGTTTTCTTATTGTACTTGGTTGTCGTTTCTGGCTGCCCGAACCCGAATTATAAGTTTCGTGTTACACGAATCATGACCCGTTGGGACCTGACGAATAAGCTGTGAAACCCATTGTAAATTGCATTTTCGGTTTTGCGCTTTGTAGCAAAAGGTTTAAGATCAAATCTGAAAAGATGGTTTGTGTCCTTTATGTTGTGTTTTGTATTAACAAGAATCATATGAAAGAAATTTTTGTAATAATGTCGGGTTTTGATCTATTTATGGTTTCTCTAAACATGAGTTGGCTTTCATACGTGATCTCAAAAACTTCTGCTATTTATAAAAAAAACATAGTTGTAAAAATCCTGTCGATTAGCCCCCAATTAATCATCGGTCCCCATCTTATCGTCCGACTAGCTATTACTACAACATTTAGAAAATAAAATATGAATACATGATCTTAAAAACTTCTGCTATTCATAAAAGTAAAAAATATGAAATAAGAACAGTCTGAGAACATGTGAAACATGTTATGGGACCCACTAAGATCCTATGTTGGCAATCACGCCCAACAACATGAACACCGAATTTAATCTCAACCAACATTGAACACAAACACTAAATTTGATTCGAAGCTTCAAATGCGGGTCAAGGTTCGAATTCATAGGCTTAAAAGGTAAATATTACATAAATTTCTTTGGAAATTATATACCAAAGTAACAAATTACAAACAAGTGGCAGGTAAACGGGCAACAAGCTGCGCCGCAACCCCCTTTTGAATTGCAAAACCAATCTTACTAAAGACGAAACGGCCCTTAAATGTTGAAAGATTACTATTCACAACCTGTTGGACCCTGTTTAGAAATTCCACAGCCTCTGAGGCTATGGACCCAAATGTATCAAAAGCGAATGGGATAAACACGTGTTGATTCTCTAAACAAGCCTTCTCGTGTTTAGCGACCTTGCCTGATTCCGCCTTTAACGCAGCCTGGCCAGCAACAAACCCATTATCCATGAGTCCAACAAGAGGGGACACTCCTGTAAGGTCCACACAAGCGTGTTTTCCCCTAACCCACCCAAACACAAGAATATCAGCTGGCCGACGAGTAGACCTCCCGTCGAGCGGATCCGTCAAAAAGTTCACCGGAGCCTCCTTTTTCGCCGAAATCCCTGCCCGCTTTAGAACATCATAGATAATATCCCTTACCAAATCATGTCGGTATTTAAAACCAGGTAACTCCTTACAATGGACCGCATGTTCGCCGAAAGTATCTAAACAAGCCTTGCGACAAACTGGGCAGGGCTCATCAACCGGAAACAGAGGGATCATTAGCCGGTACTTAAGAATTGCCCGGTATTCCACTGCTGACATGTGTTGGCCTAGTCCTTCAATGGGGATAACTGTTAGAAAATCCTGAGAATGAGGTGCACGAAGACAATCAAACACAGCTTTCTGACGAGGGATAGACTAAACTTCTCTCCCAAACACTGGACAGTTCTACTAAATAGGGCACTCGCCAAAGCATTCCGGGCTTTAGGGGGCGGTGTCCTTATTAGAGAAACCACCGAGATCAAAATCCGGAAGGGACATGTGCATGCAATCCAACGCGCACACATAATCAGAATCTAACCCAACAATACCACAGTCTCGAAGAATGTGGTCCTGTAAACTCTAAGATTGCGCCCTCGAGGCCACAAAAGCATACGTGGATACATCCTCAGCCGAACATAAACCCAAACCCCCAAAACGGGTCGGGAGGGATGTCACACCCCGACCCGCAGCGGAATAAGAGTCGGAGCATAATTGGGTTATCACCAAAGCTCATGATGTTTACTAATATGTTTCATATTTATTAAATCCAAATTACATTTCAATATTCCAAGTCAAATTCATACAATACATGGAAAGGAAAATTAACTAAAACAAATCCATAATCTAAACTGGTTTATTCTTCTAAGCCGCCCTATATGTTTCTTGCTTCAACTTGATCACCTGTATCATGTGTAAAAATGGGAAATTTTGGGTCAACAAAAGTTGGCGAGTGAACCTTGTTAAAAACATTTGTTATCAATTTATTATTGTAATTTATTTAGGAAAAACTGTGCAATAATCATATATGAACAAATGTATGTAACCATAACGATCACAAACCACCTTGCTTAAACATGAAATAAGGATGATAATGTATATGTTGGCAACGTCCCGTTCACGCTCATAGGTAATGGGGAACGGACGGCCTATGCTAATGTATGTGAGATCAAGGCTCAATCAAACGGAGCCGATCTTATGTTGGCAACGCCTGGTTCACGCTCATAGGTAATGGGGAACAGCTCACGCTCATAGGTAATGGGGACCGGCGGCCTATGAAATGTATGTACTGAATGATAAAATTAAACTAAACTTCAACCACACAAACAATGGATACACATTGAATACACATTTGATCATGAACATGATGGATGCACAAATGTTTAATTATAATAAATAAATACGACACATGATACACCCCAAAATGTGATTAAAACGGGGAATTGGTAGAGATTCACTCACATTGGGTGCTTTTGTTTGAAGATGTTGAATGCGCACGAGTTTAGGGGATTGATCGACGAGAGATAACTAACCAAATAAATAACGAAAAGGTACGGTAAGTATGTGGATTTTATTAACTATTTTAATAAGATTTTTGGGTATAATTTTGTGAGTTTAAGGGTACTTTCTAACTTTAAAAACGTTATTTTTAAGTATTTTTAATTGATTTTTAAATTAAATATATAAAAAAATAAATAAAAAAAATAAAAAAAATGTTGACTTTGACCGTTGACCGTTGACCGGTTCGGTCGGTTATATGGTTGCACTGAGCGAGACTCGAACCCGTGACCTCCCGTACGCGTGCACGCAGCTCTACCAACTGAGCTACGTGTCTAACCCGAAATAATTCTGTTTTTAATTATACTTATGTACTATTTAACTTAATCCGAAAATTATTTATTTTTAAAAAGCTTTTAAACGTATCGGACCGGTGCTGACCACAGGTCTCGAACCCGGGACCTGTGGGTTAGCGTACACACAGTCCACCGCTGGACTGTGTGTCTCACTTGGTTATTAACTCGGTTTTTATTATACTTAACATAGACTGTGAGTCAACCCGGCTCAGTTAAAAAGGCAGATTTTTATTTCAAGTGAGTAAAGCTGGGACAGGATTCGAACTCGCGTTGCATGTGTGTTTGTTGCACACAGTCCACCGCTGGACTGTGTGTCTAACCCGTTCATTAAACCGATTTTAATTATTCTTATATTATACAACACTTCATCTTCTTCGATCAAAACACAAACATCGACCAATTGATTGTTATTAGTTAAATTAGCTCCATGACTGTTATGAGCCATCGCAACGAAGATGAACGGAAAGAGATTGGAGGGTTGATTGTACCAGCTGTTCGTTTTTCTTCAGACGTCCGGCAAGGTCGTCGGCTCCGTCTTGGTGAGCTGCGGCTAATAGAATCTACCAACAATTTGGAGGGATTAGATGTGGAATGGAACTACTGGGTAACGACTTATCAGTAAATTAGAAGAATCATACCTATTAACAGCAGTTTCCTTGAAAACTCAGAATTTCTCCGGCGAACACAGATAATCCGGCAACGTCGACTGGAAAGGATTCTGGGTGAGGGATTGATATTAGAATTTTGTCTAATAAAGGAATGAGCCAGAAAAATCGAAGTAATTACCGTGTAGGTGGAAGTCTCGGTTTTCCGGCGACTTGCAGATGTTTTCCGGCGAGTAAATTTTCGTCGAGAAAAGGTGCGATTTGAGAGCGAAAAGGTTTCTGGTGAATTGTGGGTGAATTTATAGGGTAGTATCGAGATTTATGGGGTCTGAATTCGGTCTCATTCGAAGTCAGCCGTTCTCCGGCGGTTACGACTGATGTCGCGGGTTCAGACGTCGGTTATAACCGTCGTTAGAGTTAATTCTTCGGTTATCTTGAACGGAAACGTAAATTATCGGCGAAGTCGTCGGGATTTCCGACGACTGCTATTTGGGCGCAATTTGTCTGAATTTGACTTCCGCACTTTATTATTTGAATTAATTGATTCATTATATTATCAGAAAATCAAAGTGGCGGAGCGGTTGATGGCATGAAAGTTAAGTCTTTGGGAATGTCCGGCTGACCCGGGTTCGACTCCCGGCAGCCGGTTTTCCTTTTTAATTAATTTATTTTTTATTTTTTTACAATTGTAATTTATATCATCTAATTTGTTTATTAATTATGTATTGTTTAAAATTAAAATAAGCCATAAATGAACAACAAAAATTTAAAACTGATTGTTCGGTTATTAAACGAAGCGGGTTTCGAAAACCCGTTTTTCGACAAATGTTACAGTATCCCCTACTTTTAGAAATTTCGTCCCGAAATTTAAGTAGTAGTAGTTACGGGAAAAAGGTGTGGGTATTTCTCGCGCATTGAGTCTTCACGTTCCCAAGTAAACTCAGGTCCTCGTTTCGACTCCCAGCGTACCCTGACAATTGGGATGCGGCTTCTTCTTAAACGTTTTTCCCCGAAGTCCATAATTTCTACTAGTCTTTCAATAAAATGCATAGATTCATCAACTTGAATGTCTTCTAGAGGAATATGGAGATTTTCATCGGCGAGGCACTTCTTCAAATTCGATACGTGGAATGTGGGATGAATTCTGTTAAGTTCCTCCGGTAGGTCAAGCTTGTAAGCTACAGGTCCTACCCTTTCGAGTATCTTGAAAGGACCTACGTAACGTGGTGCTAGCTTGCCTTTTTGGCCGAAACGAACTACTCCCTTCCACGGCGATACTTTTAAAAGTACTAGATCGCCAACGTCAGCATAGCTCTTTTGACGACTTTGTGCCGCTAAAAGGTTGTTTCGGATTTGATGAATCTTGTCAGTTGTTTCTTGTATTAATTCTGGACCGGTGATTTGAGCTTCTCCAATTTCATGCCAACATATTGGTGATCGGCACTTACGACCATATAATGCTTCGAAAGGTGCCATGCCGATACTTGAATGAAAATTGTTGTTGTATGAAAATTCAACTAATGGTAAGTGAGCGTCCCAATTCCCTTTGAAGTCTATGACACATGCCCGAAGCATGTCTTCAAGAGTTTGAATGGTGTGTTCAGATTGACCATCAGTTTGGGGATGATAAGCGGTGCTGAGATCTAATCGTGTACCCAAAGCGGCTTGTACAGCTTGCCATGTTCGTGAAGTGAAACGACCATCACGATCTGATATAATGCTTAATGGCACACCATGACGGCTTACGATTTCACTGATGTAGATGCGAGCTAGTTTCTCATTTTTGAAGTCTTCGCGAATCGGAATGAAGTGAGCTGATTTTGTAAGACGATCAATGATTACCCATATTGTGTCGTACCCACCAGGAGTGCGAGGTAACCCGGTAATGAAGTCCATGGTTATATTTTCCCACTTCCATACGGGTATTTCAGGTTGGACCAGAAGTCCTGAGGGTCTTTGGTGTTCAGCTTTCACTTTTGAACAGGTAAGGCACTTGGAAACAAAAACAGCAATATACTTCTTCATGCCAGGCCACCAGTAGGTGTATCGAAGGTCCTGATACATCTTGTCGGCTCCTGGATGTACAGAGTATCGTGTCTTGTGAGCCTCTTTCATAAGAGTATCGCGAAGGTTGTTGTGATCAGGAATCCATATGCGATCTAGATAATACAGAATGCCGTCAGATTTCGTTTCGAGTTTAAGTTCTGCTCCACAAGATAACTCATTGCGTATGTCGTATTCTGTTATGGAAACATGTTGAGCTTCTCGGATTTGGTCTTTGATGTTGGTCATGATTTGCGAACATAGAAGGCGAATAGAGTTCGCATAACCCTTTCGACTGAGTGTATCGGCCACCACATTTGCTTTGCCAGGATGATACCAAATTTCACAGTCGTAGTCATTAAGAAGTTCGACCCATCTTCGTTGCCTCATATTCAACTCCTTTTGGTTAAAGATATGTTGGAGGCTCTTGTGGTCTGTGTAAATCTCACACTTGGTACCATAGAGGTAATGTCTCCATATCTTAAGAGCGAACACAACGGCTCCGAGTTCTAAGTCGTGAGTAGTGTAGTTCTTCTCATGAGTTTTGAGCTGCCTAGAAGCATAGGCTATCACTTTTCCCCTTTGCATTAAAACACAGCCTAATCCCTGTCCTGATGCGTCGCAATACACTACAAAGTCATCGCAACCTTCTGGGAGTGTGAGGATAGGAGCGTCACAAAGCTTTTGCTTAAGGGTTTGGAAGGCTTCTTTTTTGTTTAGGTCCCCATGCGAAGGGTTTTCCTTTATGTGTCAAAGCCGTGAGTGGTACAGCGATACGAGAGAAATTCGATATGAAACGACGATAGTAACCAGCCAACCCAAGGAAAGATCGTACTTCGGTTGGGGTACGTGGCGCTTGCCATTCTTGTACTGCTTTGATCTTTGCGGGGTCGACATGAAGTCCCTTGTCATTGACGACATGACCAAGGAACTGTACTTCTTTTAACCAAAATTCGCACTTGGAAAATTTATCGTAAAGCTTTTCGGTCTTCAAGAGTGTGAGGATAAGTCGAAGGTGTCGTTCATGATCAGTCTTAGACTTTGAGTAAATGAGAATATCGTCGATGAAGACTATAACAAAGCGATCAAGATAGGGTTTACAAACCCTGTTCATTAAGTCCATGAAGACGGCTGGAGCATTGGTTAGACCAAATGGCATAACCATGAATTCATAGTGACCATATCGAGTTCGGAAGGCGGTCTTTGGAACGTCTTCTTCATGTACTCTGAGTTGGTGATAGCCGGAACGAAGGTCGATCTTTGAAAAACAAGTGGCACCCTGGAGTTGGTCTAGAAGATCATCGATGCGAGGTAACGGATAGCGATTTTTGACCGTTAATTTGTTGAGTTCCCTGTAATCGATACACATGTGAAAGGTCCCATCTTTCTTCTTTACAAACAGAACAGGTGCACCCCAAGGCGATGAGCTAGGACGTATGAATCCCTTGTCGGTCAGTTCTTGCAATTGACTGGCCAGCTCTTGCATCTCGGATGGGGCTAACCTATAAGGAGATTTCGCGACGGGTGTAGCGCCAGGTATAAGTTCGATGCGGAATTCGACTTCTCTCTTGGGAGGAAGTCCGGCGATGTCGTCGGGAAAAACTTGCGGGAATTCCTTCACTACGGGTATATCTTCGAGTTTCTTCTCTTTGCCTCCCTTCTTGACAACGTGGGTTAGAAATGCTACATAATTCTTGCGGAGATATCTTTGGGCTTGAAGACAGGTCATCAGCTTGAGTCCTTTCGAAGGGGTTTCTCCAAAGATTCGTAGAGTTTGACCGTCTGCAAGAGGAATGCGAATGAACTTCTCAAGGCATACTACTTCAGCCTGATGCTGGCTGAGCCAGTCCATGCCGATTATAACGTCAAAACTTCCCAACTTCATAGGAATGAGGTCAACAGAAAAATCGTGATCGTTTAGAGTAAAGGTGCAGTTTCGGATAATGGAGTTTAATGAGACCGGTTTTCCGTCAGCAACTTCTACCGTTATGGATTTCATAAGTTCGTCACGAGTTTGATTGAGGATGGGTTCGAATTCTAAGGACACAAAACTCTTATCCGCGCCAGTATCAAATAGCACGGATGCATAACTACCATTGACGAGAAACGTACCGTTAACCACGTTGTTGTCGGCCCTAGCTTGGTTGGCGTTGATGTTAAATGCTCTTCCTCTAGCAGGTGGAGGAGCTTGGTTAGCTTGGTTCACCGGATTCGCTTGAGCTTGAGCATGTATGATGTTCATCAAGCGTGGACACGTGTTTCTAAAGTGGTTTGGGTCACCACAATTGTAGCAAGCCCGCATGGGTTGCATCATGGGGTAGTTGGGTTGATAGTAGGTTTGGGTTGTATGTTGTGTAGGTGGTGGTAGTAGGGGTTGTTGGGTTTGACCCATTATTTGATGGTGGGTTTGAGTTGTGGGTTGGTTGCGGTTCATTCGTTGCAGTGAGCGGCAGGCTTGGATGGTGTGACCTGCACGGCCACAGCCGGTGCAGTATTGACATGGGTATTCGGGAGAGTGATGGTATTGGCAACGGGTGCACTTTGGGTAAGGGCCAAAGTATTGCCTTTTGTATGGTGCGGTTGAAGGAGTAACTTGTGTGATGGGTGCAGCAGGGATAGGGAAATTTGTTTGAGTGACGGCAAAATTTCTGGTATTTCGTTTCCTCTTGTTTGAAAATTTTGAGGATGAGGTGGGGTGGTTGGAAGTTTGGCCCTCAACAGGGGCTTTCTTTTTCTCCTCTTTGAACTTACCGTTTCTGATGCGGTTCTCGGTAAGTTCGGTGGCTAATTCCATGGCGGCTTCGAGAGTTGTAGGCGAAGCGCTAAGGACTGAGTCCTGAATCTTCGAGGGAAAGCCTCGAATATAGTGTTCCACCAACCGGTACACGGGGTGTGAACAAGTTAGGAACCATCTGGTTCAGCTCAAGAAATCTTTTGTTGTAGGAAGTGTGATCCCCTTCCTTTTGCTTCAGCGAGTGGAATTCGTCTTCCAACTTCTTGAGTTCGCTTCTCGGGCAGAAGCGTTTTGTCATTACTTCCCTTAACTCTTCCCAAGTTAAGGCCATCGCGTCTTCTACTCCTCTCTTACCCTTCTCGGTGTTCCACCAGGTCAGAGCTACCCCAAATAATCTCCCGGTTGCGTAACGTACCTTGCGATCCTCGCGACAATCGCAATTTAGGAAAGTGTTTTCCATTTCCTCAAACCAGTGGAGGAGAGCGGTGACACCTTCGGTCCCTTCGAACTTTGGGGGATCGCAAGACTTGAAGTGCTTGTAGGAGCACTTCTTGGAGGAGGGGTTGTCGATGTTTTGATCCTCTTGATTTGGTGGGTTGACAGGATTTGCAGTGAGAGCTTGCTGAACTTGAACTACAATATCAGGAAGTACTGCGGCCATTTGTTTTGCTATTTGAGTGGCCAAGCGTTCGTTTGACCTTCTTGACTTCCGTCCTCCACGTAGCTGCCTACCCGACATCTACAGGAATATACATAGGAAGATGGTGAGTTTATGGAGTGTTTAGGGGTCATGTGTAAAAAAAAAATGAAATTAACATAAATATCAATAATGCAACCACATTCATAGGATGTCTTGGGTTAGCTCATGTTGGGCCTCAAATGTCTCCCATACCTTCACCTGTATAGTCATGTGGGCCCCCATGACTATTGGCTTGGTAGGATTCACATTAGTATTGGCGATTTAACACTCGCATGACCCGAATGAAAACCACAAAATATGTTTACAAGATGTATGGTCGGAATGTGCCCAGGTGTAGGCACAATGACAACTCAAAGTGGGGTTAGCTCACACGACGTTTGGTATAGCATGCTTTGGCCTAATAGGTACTTCGTACTCTCATCGTTAGTCCCCAGGTAGGCAAACTGGTCCTTTATTTTGGATTTATACGAATGCCAAGCCTAGACAGGACGTTCCGACTACCGGTACTGGTACCCTTCCAGTTACTACATGCCCGTCATGAGAACTCACTTTGATGAGATTTTGAAAATACAAAAATCATTGTAAAGCAATCATGAAAATGATGTGGTGTGTGCTTTCATGGATATGATATGTTGTAAGAATAGGGTTCATGATAAGCATTATATGATAATATATACTTATGAACATGCTTGCATAACATTGAATGTAACAATAAACATAAAGCATATAAACATCATGAATTTTGCATGTAACACACAAAAATTTAAAATTTCTAAGCAACTATAGTATAGGCTCTAAGGGTCTAATAACCTATCCTATATCCCTATAGTCATGGCTCTGATACCAATCTGTCACACCCCGACCCGCAGCGGAATAAGAGTCGGAGCATAATTGGGTTATCATCAAAGCTCATGATGTTTACTAATATGTTTCATATTTATTAAATCCAAATTACATTTCAATATTCCAAGTCAAATTCATACAATACATGGAAAGGAAAATTAACTAAAACAAATCCATAATCTAAACTGGTTTATTCTTCTAAGCCGCCCTATATGTTTCTTGCTTCAACTTGATCACCTGTATCATGTGTAAAAATGGGAAATTTTGGGTCAACAAAAGTTGGCGAGTGAACCTTGTTAAAAACATTTGTTATCAATTTATTATTGTAATTTATTTAGGAAAAACTGTGCAATAATCATATATGAACAAATGTATGTAACCATAACGATCACAAACCACCTTGCTTAAACATGAAATAAGGATGACAATGTATATGTTGGCAACGTCCCGTTCACGCTCATAGGTAATGGGGAACGGACGGCCTATGCTAATGTATGTGAGATCAAGGCTCAATCAAACGGAGCCGATCTTATGTTGGCAACGCCTGGTTCACGCTCATAGGTAATGGGGAACAGCTCACGCTCATAGGTAATGGGGACCGGCGGCCTATGAAATGTATGTACTGAATGATAAAATTAAACTAAACTTCAACCACACAAACAATGGATACACATTGAATACACATTTGATCATGAACATGATGGATGCACAAATGTTTAATTATAATAAATAAATACGACACATGATACACCCCAAAATGTGATTAAAACGGGGAATTGGTAGAGATTCACTCACATTGGGTGCTTTTGTTTGAAGATGTTGAATGCGCACGAGTTTAGGGGATTGATCGACGAGAGATAACTAACCAAATAAATAACGAAAAGGTACGGTAAGTATGTGGATTTTATTAACTATTTTAATAAGATTTTTGGGTATAATTTTGTGAGTTTAAGGGTACTTTCTAACTTTAAAAACGTTATTTTTAAGTATTTTTAATTGATTTTTAAATTAAATATATAAAAAAATAAATAAAAAAAATAAAAAAATGTTGACTTTGACCGTTGACCGTTGACCGGTTCGGTCGGTTATATGGTTGCACTGAGCGAGACTCGAACCCGTGACCTCCCGTACGCGTGCACGCAGCTCTACCAACTGAGCTACGTGTCTAACCCGAAATAATTCTGTTTTTAATTATACTTATGTACTATTTAACTTAATCCGAAAATTATTTATTTTTAAAAAGCTTTTAAACGTATCGGACCGGTGCTGACCACAGGTCTCGAACCCGGGACCTGTGGGTTAGCGTACACACAGTCCACCGCTGGACTGTGTGTCTCACTTGGTTATTAACTCGGTTTTTATTATACTTAACATAGACTGTGAGTCAACCCGGCTCAGTTAAAAAGGCAGATTTTTATTTCAAGTGAGTAAAGCTGGGACAGGATTCGAACTCGCGTTGCATGTGTGTTTGTTGCACACAGTCCACCGCTGGACTGTGTGTCTAACCCGTTCATTAAACCGATTTTAATTATTCTTATATTATACAACACTTCATCTTCTTCGATCAAAACACAAACATCGACCAATTGATTGTTATTAGTTAAATTAGCTCCATGACTGTTATGAGCCATCGCAACGAAGATGAACGGAAAGAGATTGGAGGGTTGATTGTACCAGCTGTTCGTTTTTCTTCAGACGTCCGGCAAGGTCGTCGGCTCCGTCTTGGTGAGCTGCGGCTAATAGAATCTACCAACAATTTGGAGGGATTAGATGTGGAATGGAACTACTGGGTAACGACTTATCAGTAAATTAGAAGAATCATACCTATTAACAGCAGTTTCCTTGAAAACTCAGAATTTCTCCGGCGAACACAGATAATCCGGCAACGTCGACTGGAAAGGATTCTGGGTGAGGGATTGATATTAGAATTTTGTCTAATAAAGGAATGAGCCAGAAAAATCGAAGTAATTACCGTGTAGGGGGAAGTCTCGGTTTTCCGGCGACTTGCAGATGTTTTCCGGCGAGTAAATTTTCGTCGAGAAAAGGTGCGATTTGAGAGCGAAAAGGTTTCTGGTGAATTGTGGGTGAATTTATAGGGTAGTATCGAGATGTATGGGGTCTGAATTCGGTCTCAATTCGAAGTCAGCCGTTCTCCGGCGGTTACGACTGATGTCGCGGGTTCAGACGTCGGTTATAACCGTCGTTAGAGTTAATTCTTCGGTTATCTTGAACGGAAACGTAAATTATCGGCGAAGTCGTCGGGATTTCCGACGACTGCTATTTGGGCGCAATTTGACTGAATTTGACTTCCGCACTTTATTATTTGAATTAATTGATTCATTATATTATCAGAAAATCAAAGTGGCGGAGCGGTTGATGGCATGAAAGTTAAGTCTTTGCGAATGTCCGGCTGACCCGGGTTCGACTCCTGGCAGCCGGTTTTCCTTTTTAATTAATTTATTTTTTATTTTTTTACAATTATAATTTATATCATCTAATTTGTTTGTTAATTATGTATCGTTTAAAATTAAAATAAGCCATAAATGAACAACAAAAATTTAAAACTGATTGTTCGGTTATTAAACGAAGCGGGTTTCGAAAACCCGTTTTTCGACAAATGTTACAAGGGATGCAAGCCTCCATTGAAGATCCCCAAAAAATGGACCCCCGTAAACCACGATATCCTCGATAGCTCTCCGAAGGCCTTTGTCAAAAACCGAAACAGCCTCCCCAACAAAAGTGGGTTGGCAACACCCATGCAAGAGCGCAGCAAGAGGAGCTCGCATTGAGGGTCCCGCAGATGTGGAAGATAGCTCATCAGATCCACTGCACAAGATGCCCTTTTCACGGCCAACCTACTGATGAAACCCGCATCGCGGCTAACAGCGCCCCCGAGGAGTTTGACACCCGACACCGGCCTCCCAATCCCACTAGGAAACAAACCCTTTTGCTTCTTAACTCCATTGCACGATGGCCAAAAAACTTCTGTTTTCTTAACGTTAAGTTGAAACCCCAAACATGGCCCCAAAGACCTGATGATTTCTAAAGCTTTAGCCACCTCTTTAGCATCACCTATAATTGTACCATCATCCAAGTACCAAGCATGGAAAAGTAGCTTGCATCTATCTCGTATCTGATGAATGAGGGGATGCAAAACTAAGGCAAAGAGAAGAGGCCCCAAGGGGTCTCCCTGCTGAACCCCAGTGGTGGACCAAATATGATCGTTTCCGACATATAATCTAGCCGGCTGTCCATATAGAAAATCCACCCATAAGGAAATGGAGGGGCATCGGGTTCGAACTTCTGACAAAAGGGCGGTTCTATCCACTAAGTTGAAAGCATTAGAGAAATCAACAGTAATCATGGCTAACGACCCATCCGAGTGGAACACATTTAAAAACCTGTTCGCACTATGGAGCACAGCCTCCGCCCTGCTAGGAATACCCACCCCAAATTGAAAATCACCGAGATATTTAGCCATCTCTTTCCCGACCCCCCTCATAGCCGCCTTAGAAACTAACCTCCTCCAAATTGCGCCCACGGCAATAGGCCTAATCCCGTTGTCCGGTTTAAGTAAAGGCGTGAGGGGTGCAGAAGCAACAAACTCTGACAAGACCCTAGGGCACCTCCCCCCCAAGCACAAGTTGACTTCCTCAGAAATGGCCCTAAGCATCACGCATGCGATCACCGACCCCTCCCCACAAAGAGCATCCAAAATGTGTTGAGCCCTCAACCCATCCCTCCCAGCCGGGGAAAAATTTAATGCACCCAAGGACGTTATCAACATCCACAGTAAGGGGTGGCTCGATAGTAAGGACTCAGGCATAGCCGGAGGAGGTAGGACATGATGTTTAGCCACCAATGCTTTCATAGTATCCTCACCAAACGGTGAAACCCCGAAGAACATAAAATTTAACCGCCGTAGTGAAATGGCCATCTGCAGCTTTTCGTAAACATTGTTTAACGTTGGTGCTCACCCTAGAATTATCAGACCCATGGGGATACTCATCAGGGCGCGAAAACAACCTCTGATGGTTGGGCAAAAGTGATAGGATGAGTTCAGCAAAACCATCCCTATTACCCCACGCTGCCAGGGCCCGTTGAATACTAAGACATTGTAAGGACTTCCTGTTCCCCGACCTGCGCTCCTGACGATTAGAAGGCCTGAAAACCCGCAACGTGCAACGTGGCAACAACAAAAGTCTCACCCACGCCTCAACAGACTCTGACGCAGCCACCACCTTGCATAGAGATGTCGTTAAAGCCTGGGAAAAGGCCATGCGACAACTATGGGGGATGCTCGATAAATATTGATTCTTTCATAATCATCATCTAATATTGATTCTTTCTGGTTTACTATAAAACTTGACTCAATAAAAAATCATCAACAATTATCTATAATTATAACCTGTTTGATCTTTATCTCTTTAAATCAAGATTAATAAGCGATACTAATAAATTAGAAAGTATGGCATGGTGGAGTCATTAACCTTCTATGCTTACTTTTGTGTTTGTAGTGCTACATTCCCATAACTAACTTTCTATTTGGCTCACATTAATCCTTCTCTTAACTATTAAATTGTCACGCAGTTGTCTTGAACTAACCTAAGTACATTGCTAAATTGAAAGTATGAGTAGAAATTATGGAGTTTGAACGTACCATAAACTAATTCGATATCATAATCATCATCTTTTGTTCGTATGTGAAATCAATTTTCAGTTGTCATCGTTGATTTTGGTTGAAGGTTTATGGAGCTTAAGACGTAAGTTGGTTAGGAAACAATCACATGAGGGAAGAGAAAAGTCGGTATAAAATGATATGGCATTCTGACTAAGCTAGTTTGGATTTGGATGTTAACTAGTTGTGGATGCTCCAGCCTATCCGGATACATAAGAGACTAGAGGTGTGCATGGGGTTGGTTTTTTTATTTAAAACCAAAGCCATAACATAAATGTTCGGTTTTTGAAAACCGTTCTCTTTCGGTTTTAGCAACGGTTGGATTTTCCGGTTTTTGAAACAAATTACGTAAGATACAAAATAAAATGTATAACATAACATTTAAAAATCTTTCTTAATTAATTGTTTACATTTAACCATTTTAATTAAAATTGTTAACATTGTAATCTATTTTTATATCTGTCCATTTATATTAAGACATTTTCTTTTCTTATACTTTAAAAATCATTTAATTTTATATTAATTTTCGTTATTTCTTGTAGGCAAAAATTATTTCATTTATAAATAAACATATTAATGTGATTGGTGGAGTGTGAACTCCCTGTTTGCGAAGTGAATGATCCAATTACGCAGGGCTTGTGAGCCTGCTTTGTATGCCCTTGAATCAAACCACTGTAATATAATCAAGTTAGGAACCATCGGGGATACTTACACTGCCAACATTCTATTAACAGGTTATGTAAAAAACCGACACTACAACCTGCCCACAAGTTGTTCGATGAAATGCCTCAGAGAGACACTGTTTCATGGAACTCGTTAATCGCGGGATACGTCAGCCATGGGGTTCTTGAGAGCACATGGGCAGTTCTAACGCGTATGAAACATTGTGGGTTTTGGTTTGATGAGTACACATTTGGTAGCATACTCAAGGGTGTTGGTTCTAATGAGTGTCTCTTTGCCGGACAGCAATTGCACGCGTGTGTTGTTAAAACAGGGTATGAACAGAATGTGTACTCGGGGAGTGCTCTTTTGGACATGTATGCGAAATGTGGTAGAGTGGTGGATGCACATAAGTGTTTTGATTGCATGCCTGAGCGTAATACTGTATCGTGGAATGCTTTGATTTCGGGATATGTTGAAACCGGTGACCGTTTCAATTGTTTCTTGTTATTCAAATCTATGCCTAGGGAAGGTGTGAGGCTTGACGATGGCACGTTTTCTCCCCTTTTGACGTTATTTGACAGCCCAGATTTATATAAACAAACAACGCAAGTTCACTGCGCGATTATAAAACACGGCATGTTATCTGATTGCTCTGTACTTAACGCCACAATCAGTGCTTATTCGGGATGTGGGTCAGTCAAAGATGCAAAGAAAGTCTTCGATGGCGCAAGTGGTGAGCGGGATATTGTCTCCTGGAATGCCATTTTGGCAGCTTGTTTGGAACATGATAAACGGGCCCTAGCGTTTAAACTTTTCTCTGAGATGCAAATTTTGGGATTCGAACCGGATATATATACATACACTAGCATGATAAGTTCTTGCTTTGAAGAAGATATTACAAACCAAGGGCGATCTTTACATGCATTGGTAATCAAAAGGGGTGTTAAGCATTCAACACCGGTTTCTAATTCATTGATGGCTATGTATAGTGGATCTGATGGCGTTTATATGGATAACGTGATAAGAATATTTAACAAAATGGAGGTTAAAGACCATGTCTCTTGGAACTCCATGTTAACAGGACTCTCGCTACACGGGTTTAATGAGAACGCGTTGAAACTTTTCCGGATAATGCAATCTGGGAACGTGGGGATGGATTATTATGCGTTTTCTGCAATCCTTAGATCTTGTGCTGATGTGGCAGCCCTGCAGATTAGGTCAACAGATTCACGCTTTGGCGCTAAAGTCAGGTTATGAGTCTAATGATTTGTAACGAGTAATTTAATAGTTATGTACTCTAAGTGTGGGACCATTGAGGATGCTAGAAGATCATTCGAGACTTCATATAAGCAGAACGCGGTTACTTGGAACTCAATGATGTTTGCATACGCGCAGCATGGTCAAGGGCATGTTGCGTTGGATCTTTTCTCTCAGATGAAAATAAGTGAAGTGAAAATGGATCATATAACTTTTGTTGCGGTTCTAACAGCATGCAGCCACAACGGTTTAGTCGAAAAAGGATACACCTTTTTAAAAACTATGGAATCTGATTATGGAATTACACCGCGAATGGAACATTACGCTTGTGTGATCGACTTATATGGACGGGCGGGTCGTGTCAAAGAGGCAGAAAACATTGTTATAGAAATGCCGTTTCAACCTGATGCAATGGTTTTGAAAACTTTATTAGGGGCTTGTAGATTATGCGGTGATGTTATGTTAGCTACACATGGGGAAGTTGTTATTGGAATCGCAGCCTTATGACCATTGTACTTACGTTCTTTTGTGTGAGTTATATGGTCATCTTAAGTGGTGGGATGAAATTGCGGTTTTAAAAAGAACAATGAAAGAAAAGGGGGTCAAAAAGGTGCCTGGTTGGAGCTGGATAGAGGTTGGGAACCAGATGCATGCATTTAATGCTGCTAGCCATTCACATACTCAAAGCCATGACATACATCAAATGCTGAGAACACTTTCAAATGATATCACGGATTTGGATGATATTCTATGAAGGCCTAAAGTCTACATCTGGAACATTGGATCAAAATATCAAATCTTGATCAGTATAAGACCTTTCAAGATCTTAAGTCGGTACTTAATACGTTTAACGCGAGTATGCAGATTCAAATGTAAACTTGGATAATCAGAATGGAATTATTTAAGATCCAAAACAAATCAGAAACCCATGGTCATTCACTCATTCACATATCAACCTTGTACAAAAGCTAAAATAGGCGGTAAACATCAACATTAGGTAATATTCCATGTAGTTTAGTTTTTGTTCTAGCATGAAGAGTTTGATTTTTTTTTCTCAGTTTTATAGTTCGGGTGATCTAAAAATGCACCCTCTATAGAGATACATTTGGCTTTAGTCTTGATGTTGCGTTTTCTGCCCCGTGGTTGAAAAAAATGATGCCTTTCCTCTTCTCATATAAATCAAATATAATAATATACACGCGTGTGTGACTATGTGTACATCAGCATGGGGTGTATCATGCGTCTCGTTTAATGTCTATTGACTCTAGAGTGGCATGACTTCAATTATATATAGGGTCTTTCATCTCACTCTCCCTTACCTCTTCTCTCGGCTTTTGACACATGGTGATAAACCAAGTTCCCGACGAAGACAAGAAATGAGTTGATAGTTACTTTAAAGCGCGGGCGCAGAAAATGCAATAAAATACCGAGTATGTCGATTATTGATTCAATAAATACTGAGTTTTACTTATTCCCGCATATGTGATCAAATACAGGATGCTTGATCTTTATTTAATAACACTCTGTGTTTTGTCGTAAAGCAATATCGCTCCATTTATAATATAATAACACTCTTTAGTTTTAATTATATTTGATTTTACTAATTTTGATTTCACTAATAATGAAATTAATCCTTGGCTACTAACCTTATTATATACTTTGTAAACTTATATACACAAACATTGTACGAGGTGGTTAGTGAGTTCCATAACCAAAAATTGTCAGGGTTATTTACACTAGGAGCGCAGCTAAAGTTATGTATATTATCAATGCACCTTTCCACACATGAGTTTAGGGACATTTTTCGACTTTATTTTTTCCATGATTTTGCATCCCGCTTTCAAAGTGCTGGTTCACAATAATATTTTAGCATTAATTTTTTTATGGTTTTATGTGCCCGCTGCCTCCGTCGCGGTTTTCATTTTTTAGATCACCCTTAAACTCGATGCTGAAGAAGGGGGGGGGGGGGGGGGGAGCCGGGGTATAAAGAAAGATATTGGGAGAGTTGTCTAACAAGCTACTTGAGCAATGTTGATTTTGCTGAATATGATTTTGTGAGGGGCGAAGGTAGTGAAGGTGTTAGATATTGATGAAGCTGGAGGTGGAAAAAGTTGATCAAAGGCGTAACGTGTGCTTCATTTTACAAATTTTACAAACCAACCCCTTGAGTTTCTTAAGTTTCGAGTTTACCTCATTTCATACTTTTAATTAAAAGAACGATTTTATAGGCGTATATATTTATATACGTATCAGAGATCAAATATAATACGTTTTCGTACTTATTTTATGTAAGTTTTTAGCAGGTCCACGTTTTCGCGTACAATTTGTTCAGAACCGAGTGGGGTCAAATATAATAAGTTTCCACTCGATAGTATCGATTAAAGTTACAATACTTTTTGACCCAAAGGTGATACTATATTATATACCTATACAGACGCCATGATTCAACCGTGATGCTGTTGAGTTAAATAGATACGTCAAAATGTGCGTCTTCATATGTCTAACGCATTACATAACACTTGGACTAGTTTACTCGATGTTTGCACCATACCCGCGCCACAACGCGCGCACGTCTAATTTCTAGTAGTATACAATTTTGCAAAGTCGGTAGGACTGTAAATTCGTCGAAAAACGGGTTTCCAAACCCGCTTCGTTTATCAATCAAATACTCAGTTATAAGTTTCGTTGCATATTTATGGTTCGTATTAATTTTAAACAATACATAATTAATATATATATTAGAATTTTAAAACATAGTTATTAAATAACAAAAAAATAATGAATTAAAAAAAATATGGAGACGCCGGGTTTCGAACCCGGGTCACCCACAAACTCAAACACACAACACACCGCTCGCCACACACTGCTTTTGTGATAAACATGGAAACAAATAACATATATAATAAAACCCGAAAGTCAAATCCGGTAATCAGCGCGCCAGAACTCGCAATCACCGGAAAATCCGGCAATCCGCGATTTTGGCCAAATTCCTTTTGACTGAACTGCACAAATTGATGTCGACGTCGGTTATAACCGTTGCCGGCAGTCAATTTCCGTCATAACCGACGGAAATCTTCAATCGCGAACCTTGACCCAATTCAAACCCATTCGCTGTTTCCACTATAAATACCCACTTGAACACCCTGGAAATCCTTTCGCTCAGAACCACGATCGTTTCCGAAGCTTTATTCATCCCAAAACACGTCGCGGAGATATTCTGCATTCGTCGGACTTTCACCGGAAAACCAAGACTTACTTCAAATCGGTAAAATTCTCGACTCTTTTGTTTGTAATCCATTATTCGGCATGTATTAACCTAAATCGTTCAACCAGAATCTGTCTCAGACAACGTTGCCGGAAATTTCCGCACTCACGGAAAATCACTGAAAATCCGAAGTCTCACTGTCGATCGGTACAATCATCTAAACCCTCTTGATATCTCTTGTTTAGTAACTTATTGCACAACACATTGATCAAAACTGTTAATCAATTCACTCAGCCGGAAGTCACCAATCAGAGCCGACGACTCTTGCCGGAAATCTGAGAAAACATTCTGTTTTGGTACATTTTATTCCATAATCTTCTTTATCTATTTCATTCCAACCAATTATAAGTCTTGATGATCGATTTAAACATAACAGTCGGACTTCACTGTTCTGTGTTTTTGTAAACAAAGAAGATGAAGTCGAGTATAGGTTTAAATATAATTAAAACTGGATATTCGAACGGGTTAGACACACAGTCCAGCGGTGGACTGTGTGCACAAACAATACACACGTCCCGGGTTCGAATCGCACACGTTACGACTTTCATAAATAAAACCAACATTTTTAAAACTTAATCAGATCAAGTCACACAATGTTTATAAGAATAATATAATCCATAAGTTAAACAGATTGACACACAGCCAACTGGTTGGGCTGTGCGCACTCGAACCGAAGGACCCGAGTTCGACTCCGGGTCCCTGCAACCGGTTCGGCCATATAAATCATTTTTAATAAAAAACCAAATAAGTTTAAAATTTATTTAGTATATAAATATAATTAAAACAGAGAATATTTCGGGTTAGACACGTAGCTCAGTTGGTAGAGCTGCGTGCACGTATACGAGAGGTCCCGAGTTCGAACCTCACTCACGCATATAAAAACACAGTCCGACCGGTCAACGGTCAACGGTCAAAAAAGTCAAATTTTTATTTCTTTTTATTTATTTATTTAATTAGAAAATATTTAAAAATACTTAAAAATAAGATTTTTAAAGTTAGAAAATTTCCTTAAACTCACAAAAATAAATCTAAAATCCCATTAAGAGTATGAATTAAAAAGTATTAATCTCAAATAAAATCCATTTATTTACCGAATCATTTCGTTATTATTTTAGGTTAGTTTTCCCTCGTCGATCAAATCCTAAAATTCGTGCGCATCCAACGTCATCAAAGAACGCACCCAATGTGAGTGAATCTCTATCAATTCCCTGTTTTAATCATGTTTTGGGGTGTATCATGTGTCGTTTAATTCTTTATTATATTTAAACACTTGTGCATACATCATATCCGTGATCAAATGTGTATCAATTGTTGTGTGAATTATATGTAGTTTGGATTTATCATTTTCAGTGCACGCATTTCATTAGGCCCATCAGTTCCCCGTGGGAGACGGGTTGAGCATCAGGTGCCTCATAAGATCGGCTCCGTTTGATTGAGCCTTGATCCACATTCATCATCATTCATATCATATACTCATCCAAAGTGGTTTGTGTTTGTTTACTTATATATGTTTGCTCACATGTGATTATTGCACAAATTTTCCAAATTAAATAAAACAAGAAATTAATAACAATGTTTTATCAAGGTTCACTCGCCAACTTTTGTTGACCCAAAATATTCCCCGTTTTACACATGATACAGGTGATCCAGCTGAGGCAAGAAACACATAGGAAGACCTAGAAGAATAAACCAGTTTAAGCTTTGGATTATTTACATAGTTTCATTTCCTTGTAATTGTATGAATTTTGATTTGGATATTTAAGATGTAATTTGAATTTAATAAATATGAAACATTTTAGTAAACATTATGAGCTTTGGTGATAACCCAATTATGCCCCGACTCTTATTCCGCTGCGGGTCGGGGTGTGACAAGGACGTTGCAATTTTTTTATTGTTTTTATTTTTCTGACATTATTTCATTTGTTATTTAATTTAGTTTTTCACTAATAACTTTGGCTCAATAAATCAAAAAATATAAACTAAAACTAATAACTTTCGTATAATAAATGTAAAAATATAAACTAAATATGGGATTGTGTATATTTTTTTTCTTAACATTCTTATGTAAATTTTATTGAAAATGGATTTATATTCAAATTAATGTATTCTTTGTTTGCTGAATCTATACTGTTTATCGGTACATTACCAGTAATGAAATGAACCGAACTAATACCAATCAAACAACATACATTAGACAAGTTTTGTGTGATTATTTATTGTACTACGCATAAGTTTTTATTGAAACGAAACGAACCAAACGGATACTGCCCAAACATCATTGGTACTTATACAAATCTTCATTTTATACCTTTTTTTTGGAAAAATTAAATACGTGTCAACGATTCCAATATAATTTGTTTCAAATATGGAGTGTTACTCTTAATAAAGAATTGTATGTGTTGCAAACCACACCGGTATTCGTTTTTTTGAATTTCGATCAATGTAAAACACGTGTTGATATCATTTCAGCATATCGCGACTTTATTTTTTTGGTTACTTAAGATAACTTTGGAGATGAATATAATTGGGTGATTCTGCTAATATCACGATCATACTTTAATGATACACCACTAATCTAAATTTACCGTAAAAAAACGGATTTGTACACCTATCCTTGCTTCCCCCAAAAGCGATGTAAGTTCTCCCACTCTAGATCTAAAAAATATTGTTAAAAAAAACAAAAAAGCAAACCTTTCAACCTTTTAGGCCGATATAGAATAATGACATAATTAAGAAACCATTGGGCCGTAAGTTAAATTAAGCCCAAACCTTTGGGCCAATAGGCTTTAGTATACAAATTCCAATTGTAAACCCTAGCTTTTATCGTCTCGATCCTTACCGCCACATTCTTCACCGGCGATCTGCAACCAGAACCTCCAAATGGTAAAATTCAACCCTAATTACACTCTCTAAACGCGTATATTTGTGTTACGTTGTGTGTGTTCTTAAAGTTTTTTCGTATGACTTGAATTTTAGCCGTTCAAGAGGTACGTTGAGATCGGAAGAATCGCACTCGTCAACTACGGCAAGGATTATGGAAAGCTTGTGGTCATCGTCGATGTTATCGATCAAAACAGAGTATGATTGTTCTTCTATAAGCTCAATTTGTTTACTCATTTTAGAATTATGCTCAGTTTTAGGTTATGTGTTGGTGATTGACAACAATTATGATGTGTTTTGTTTTCTGTGTATACAATTTGGGCGCAATTTGGTGTGTTTTTAGTCAACCTAGGGTTTATGTTTATCTGGTGGTGTAAACTAGCTTTTGATAACAAAGTAGAATCAAGCCGAGTCTAAATGAGCTCCATTTTGAGCTTGGGCCTAAATATAAGCTTGTTGAATAAACGGTCCCGGGCATGAGTGTCACTTATCGTGCTCTAGCCGGCTTGCGAGCATCATATTTGTTTAATATTTTTAATATGTATTTTAAATAATGCTTATAATGATATATAAAGTTATTATTATAAAAATAACTAAGTATATGTATTATATGGGGAGGGCTAGAAAGAAAACCCTTGGGCTAAGAAAACTCAAGAAAACCTTATGTAACAAACTTTTTTTTTTCTCTAAAAAAGGTAGGGAATGTAAGTTACATGTTTTCGAACGTTTTCAGCCAAAAAACAAAAAAGCGTCGACCAGATATTTTTAATAAAAAGTTGAATATTTATATGCTACACTGTTTTTTTTAGTGTATGTAACGTGTCCATAGAATTTTCATTTAAAAAAAAAATACCGGCGCTTTTTTGTTTTTTTTTGGCTCAAAATGTTTGAAAACATGTAACTTACATTCCCTATTTTTTTAGAAAAAAAGTTGGTTACATAAAGTTTTTACAAAGTTTCTCCAAGTTTTTTCAACTCAGGTGGGTTTTCTCTAAAATTTCTCTGTATTATATTGTGTATATATATTTATACAAAATAATAATTATAAATGTGTATAAGTTAATTAAGAAATAATAAAAGAGCCCAAATTGAGCTCGTTCGATAGAAATAGAGTTCGAAATGAGCAAAGCTCTAGCGTAGTTGAGCTCCGGTTCAGCACGGCTTGTTTACACTTCTAGGTTCATTGAGTGTTAATTGATTGTATCAGTAGGATGTTTATACAACTTGATTTCATTTAGCTATAATAATTTGTTTTTTTAATCATATTTAGACTCAAAACATTAACATTTATGGATTGTTAATTATCCATATTTTGATTGATAGGCACTTGTTGATGCTCCTGACATGGTAAGGGGCCAAATGAACTTCAAAAGACTGACACTCACTGATATCAAGATCGACATCAAGAGAGTTCCAAATAAGAAAACCCTCGTTGCTGCATTGGAAGCCGCTGGTATGTATTGAGTTTTAGTATAGGTTTCATGGTTTGTTCTGTTAACCTTAATAACCGAATCTTTATGATATACAGATGTTAAGAACAAGTGGGAGAGCAGTTCTTGGGGAAGGAAGCTTATCGTTCAAAAGAAGAGGGCTTCGCTAAATGATTTTGATAGGTTCAAGATTATGTTGGCCAAGATAAAGGTTCATATCAATCCGATATATATACACTGTTTTATTCTTGT
Organism: Scalesia atractyloides; assembly: GCA_947069175.1. Classification (NCBI taxonomy): domain Eukaryota; kingdom Viridiplantae; phylum Streptophyta; class Magnoliopsida; order Asterales; family Asteraceae; genus Scalesia; species Scalesia atractyloides. The sequence goes on from CAMTDV010000027.1 coordinate 4,072,989, forward strand.
TTGATACATGGTCAGCTAAGGGTCAAAATGGGTTGTTTTAAAAAAATATCTATTTGGTTAGGGTCAAAGCAATTGCTGCCCAAATTGAGTTTGGGTTAAAAGTTCAAACGAGTCTATTTAGAAAATAAAGATTATCAAAATGGGTTTGTTTTTCTATTCACGAATTGTTTATGAACACTTACCGAACGAGATTTTATGTTTGTGTTTGTTTGTAAAGGAAATGAATTTGTTCGTGTTCGTTTGTTAATTTTAGGCAACGAACGAAAACAAACGTTGATGAACACAAATGAGTACAAACTGATGTTCATAAACACCAATGGAAACAAACAAACATAAACAACCGTTCATGAACAAAATATATAATGCACTTGATGAACAAAATATATAATACACTGGGACTTCGATCAATATTTTATCTGTTGCAATTTTGAAGTATTGTATATACATTAAATTTCCATGCTTATGAATAGTATGATATAGTTTTTTTCTTTTCCTTTTTTTATTTTGTTTCTTTTCCTTTTTTCTTTTATAAATCTTTTACTTTGTGTTTTTTTTTTCTTTCTGTCTTTTTGTGTTTTTTGCTTTATTAAGTTTTTGTTTTTATTTGTGTCATTGAACTGGTATTGATACATTGAGAAGTGGCATTTACAGGAACTTTTGAACAGTGTTTTTTTCTTTTTTTGTCTTTTAATGTTTTTTTACCTTTAGCTTTCAACTATCAACATTTAAAACCTTAAAATCGAATTTTACGTGTTCTTTTATCTAGGCGTTGGTATAAATTCAAGTTGGTCTGCATTTTAATGTAAATTTTGTTTGAAAATGAGGCTAGTCAAATATAATACGTTTTCATTAGATGGTATAACTACGAGTTACTTAACGTTTCGAAGCCGCAACAACGCGCGGGGGAAATTTACTAATTTAAATAAAATATAAAAACTAAAAACACAAATAAACTATCGAAAACACAAACAACCAACCGTTCATGAACAAAATATATAATATACTGGGACTTGATCAATATTTTATCCATCGGAAATTTGAAGTATTTAAATAAAAAATAAAAAATAAAAACACAAATAAACTATCGAACACATCAAACACAAACGAACACGTTAGCGAACGTTCACAAACCTAAATGAACGAACGTGGCCTCTATTCATGTTTGTTTATTTAACTAAATGAACAGAATTTCTTGTTCGTGTTCGTTTGTTTAATAAGCGAACGGACTTCTCGCCGAGCGGTTCACGAACTGCTCACCAACCAATTGGTTCATTTGCAGCCGTGGCGGGGGCAGGTTGTGATTCATTGGAAACCTTAAGTTATCAAGATTTGTCCTGCAACTATTTTAATCTATTGTTTAATTTATAGGGTCACAACAGAACCTGTTTGGCAAATAAAAGTTACCCAAATCATTCATTTTATTGAAAAGATGGGTCATGATGTTCAAGAGTTATGTATAGATTAACCTTCAGTTTGTGTCTGTTTTTGTTTGTTTTCATTGTTTGATTTCTATTGAATTTGTGATATTGCAGAAGGCTGGAGTTGTAAGGCAAGAACTAGCAAAGCTTAAGAAGGAGACCACATCATGATATGGTCTAAATATCAAGATTTTGATGTAGTTTATTTGAATTTGTTGAGTTATTAGGATTTTGTGTTGGGACTAAATGAAATATATGTTTCATTTTTGGATTTCTATTTTAGTTGCTTTAATGTTTCTACATTATAAATTGATTATTGATAAGCTATTATGTGCATGAGGGCTATAATTGGAAGATTATGAGTTTCTTTAATTTGTCAAATTACATAACTACATAGAAAGTTAAATCAAGAAAACCTTGTGCATATGGTTGCTAAAGTCGTTAGACGCTCTCTAATCGGTTGATCGGGGAAGTTGAGAGTACTCGGACATGTTAAATTATAAAGAACTCAGTTTTCGAAAATTAAATATGTCAAATAACATAGATTTACTAATAATTATAACAAAGTATATGAAAATGATTATTTATTATATTATTCATAGATGTTTGGTTGTGTTTGTTTGTCAGCATTTGTGTTCATGAACATTAGTTTGTGCTCATTTGTATTCATCATTGTCGTTTCGATTCGTTGCCTAAAATTAACAAACAAACACAAACGAAAACGAACAAGTTCATTTCCTTAACAAACACGAACATAAAATCTCGTTCAGTAAGCGTTCATGAACACATATATTTCTTAACAAACGAACACGAACAGGACTTGTTCGTGTTCGTTCGGTTCTTTTTTATTATTTTATTATTATATTATTTTATTTTTATTTTTTTTTATTTTTTTTATTTTTTATGTTTTACATTGCATGATGAGGGGACATTTGGTTTAACAATCAAACTGGTTGTTAAAACATGGAAACATAGTGAAGTATAATATCAATGTAAATTAAATATGAGGCGTTGGCATTGCTACCAGAGAGACTTAAATCTGTTTTTCTTTTTCATTTTAATATAAAGTTGTGTGCTCTTTAGGTTAAGCTGTTATCTTAAATGGGGAAATGAGTTTAGGCATTGGCACCTCAAACCGAAAGACTAACTACCAATGGCCATACACATGTTGAAACGTCAGAGCGGCGCCAAGGGGTTGGCGGGCAGGAAGATGCAGGGATGGCGAGGGTGAGCGAGAGATGTGGGTGAGTTTGTTTTTCCGTTAATCATGTGATGCCATATCAACACCTTTTTTAATTGACCCACAACACATTTGTTAAAAGATGAGTTGGTTAGAATACGTAACATCAGTCTGAAATTCTGTCATAAGGGGTAGAATTACACCAGAACACTTGAAAAGTTTTGTTTCATGTGCATTTGGAGCACAAGTATGGATATATAGATGGTGTAAATCCGAAGAAAAGAGTGAGATAAAGATGAACCGTGAAAACACCACCAATGATGGCACAAACATTGGTGATAAAATGAGAAAATGATTTTGAGATTTCTTTGTAATCAAGACCTGTTCATACAATTTATACATAAAAAATCATAGAAGTAATAAGAGGAATTCTTACATAAAAAATAGTTTTTAGCATCATAGAAGAAGAATAAGCAAACAAGCTGTGAAGAAGGAAGAAAGTGGCTTGATTGTGCTTCATCCTTAAGGTGCTGGAGATGGGGAATTCATCGGATTTAGGCGTCGATTGAAATTGTATGGCTTTTGGTGTGCTCCGGCAACATGGCGTCTGATGTCTGAATGAAACAAAATCAAATACAAACCGGAGATTTATGTACAGAGGAGATGTATTATATTGTATTAGAGATTTAAAACTTTTTTCAACCTGAAGCACAAAAAAATAAGGAACCACGGTATTTTTGTCGAAAACTACACCAAATATTCCACGACAGAAATCCAAGATTTTTTCCATCAATATGTGTACAATCTTGTGACCTAATTATAATACGACTACAAGATTTCAAAAATCATCTAACCCTTATAAAAGGTGCGGTTAATCTTGGTGACACTTCACATTTTACATGGCTTAGTTTATAATGTATGCTCTCTCGGGTAAGGAGTTAGGACCGAACGTCCGAACCTGACTTAGTCCAAATCCAGTTCTAGACCGAAACCAAAGCCTCATTCGTACCTGCGTCTTGGGATTATAAACTAGGATTCCTTATCATATTGAAACAGATGCATAGCAATTCAACATTGGGCGTTATTGGCACAACTCTATGTGCTCCGTTAAATGGATTTGAATTTACTTCACTTACAACAGACCATGAAGCAGTGTTATTATATTCTCCCATCACCCAGATTACGCTATAATCATGTTTTGTTGAAACCACAGCTAGAGAACCTTTGACGACTGTCACTAGACGCGTTGTCCAACTAGGTTCTGGCAACTCAATCGTAGAAAAAACCTCAGAGCTCAGATCAAATGTCATTATATAATAATCACATGTTAAGTACCTTTTGTGTTATTATATTATATTTTTTATGTTTCAATTTCACCCATTATGCTTTAAATAATATATACGTTTTTAAACCGATTTAGTTTTTAATTTAATTTGATTTTTTCTTAGATAATTAACAATTAACACGTGTTCATAATCTTTTAAAATATGAATACACGACTATGTTTTAATATTTATTTTCTTGGTTTTCATATATAAAATTTGTTGAAAAAGAGTTCTTATCAAAGTAGTACCATGACAAATTGAACTTATACTAAAATCGGTATGAAACAAAACCAGTATTCATTGTTATGGTTTTTTATTGACATCAGTACCAGTATTGTTAGTAACAGAACCGAAATTGGTATTTGTTTTATGGTTTTTAATGTAAAACGCTTTCTTTTACACGTATCATCACTCTGAACTAAGTATCGATACCATACCGATTCCGTCACAAACCCAACTAATACCGGCCGAATTCCCATCGAACACGCGTGGAAATCTCGCTAGTTTATCATTGTTTAAGAAGGGATATAAATATTTTGTGGAGCACCATATAATCTTAATCTTGTTGTGAAATAAAATACAACCCACACAAAACAAAATCAAATTAATTAAAGTAAATATACGAGGGGTGAAAGTATTGGGCTGTGTTAGGCCCACAGAAAGACTAAGAATACCTAACACATAAATAACCTTTCTTCTCCATCGTAATAATCGTTTAGGTTTTAAATTACACAGCTGCACAATGTCGTCCGATCTATATGAAGAACTTATTATTGAAATCTTCTCAAGGCTACCATGCAAATCCCTCCTCCGATTCAGATCAGTTTCCACATCATTATGTGCTTGTATCGATAGCCCCGGTTTCATCCGACTCCATACTCTTCGATCCCCGAAACAAGTCTTGATCATCCACCAATATCCTTATGAACGTGAAGAACACCTTAAAAACATCTACACGTTACATGCACAACGTCAGTTTCCAAATAATCCAATACCACATCAAGTTTCCTTTCAGTTTCAAAATTGTTGGCTCTTGCAATGGAATTATATGTATTTGTGGACACGGTGATCTTCATCTATGGAACCCTTCAATTAGGCGCATGGTAACCATGCATGATCTCTCTTCTTGGTGTCGTCGTTATTATGAATGTATTTCCGCGGGTGTATTAGGGTTTGGTTTTGATCCAATCATCAACGATTACAAGATTTTGAGGATAACCACACCAACTTCATATGTTTACTCTATGAAGACACGCACTTGGCGCGAGATTGCTTCCCCGGTTACTCCTTTAACCACTTTCGTCAAGTTAGACCAGTGTCTTTTCAATGGAGCATTGCATTGGGCTGTAAAAAGGTATTTAACCAATGCGCGCGATGTATGCAGTTATTTTCTAATGAAATTCGATTTGAGTTTGGAAGTTTTTTCGACGATTGAGTTGCCAGAACCAAGTTGGGAAACGAGTGTAGTGACGATCATCAAAGGTTGTTTAGGTGTGATTTCTTCGGACAATCATGATCGTAGTTGGATTTGGGTGAGGAGAGAAGACAATAGCACTGCTTCTTGGTGTGTTGCTTATAAACTGGATACAAATCCATTTAAAGGAGCAGGCAGAGTTTTTCAAATTACTCCCAATGACGAATTGCTATACAACGTTCATTGTAACGGGATCAGAGTTTTTAATCTTGAGACAAAGGGGCTATCCCGACTTGTGGACTCGAGTATATCTTCAACTAGCTTAGTTGATATGGATGTTGTGTTGAAAACATTGGATTGTTGGATAAGGGGACTTCATGTGCAGTGGCGGATCTAGAAAACTTTCATATGGGTAATGTTTTAAAAGAAAGGGTAACGAAATCGAAAAAACGTCAATTTTTTTTCAAAATTTACACTACCGCTGGAGCGCCAAGGAGTAGCGGAGGCTACCCCTTATAATAAGGTACATCCGCCCTGTTTATGTGAGGGAAGCACATGAAGAAAAAAGAGGAGTGAAATATGCATTTGATTTAGGTTTTGTTACAACATGACTTGATTGAGTATTCTACTTTGAACTTCTTAATTTTTATGTTGGTACTTTAAATATTTTAAATTACTTCACGCCTCATAGATGTATTTTGATTATGAATTTCAACTTATGCTTATATGTTTTAACTCCATGATTTAACAATGCTGAAAGCAAACTACTAGTGTACTAGCAAAGATCTTATGTTTTAAAATTTGATGATTTGAAGCTCTTTAGCTTATAGGAAGTTACTGTGAGATATGGTTGATGCATTTGGTGATCATTAGTTTAGAGAAGACCTATGACAAGTTGCTATGGTGTTTGGATGTGTATTTTGTAACTGATCATTGTGTCTTAATTTAAAAAACAAGAGTTGGATAAATAGCTACAACAAAGTAATCCAAGTTATAAAGGATAGCTACTTATTGTTACATTTACCTTCCTGAATCAATATATTATTATCTGTTAGAAATTTAAGTATATGTGAATGAATTCTTAAACTTTGTCCCGGATAGATATGGGAACAAAGTGCGAGTTAGTTTATGAGGTAATGTTGTACCGAATTTTGTCCCACATAGTTATGAGAACAAAGTGGAAGTTAGATCATGTATAATAATGAAATTATGAAATAAACCAGTAATTTTTATTTTGCTTTAGGCCTTCGAAACGGTTAAGCCGCTAAATATTTGTTAATTCAGGTTTAATAGTTCTTATTAATATAATTAATGATACACTTAAATCTAATGTTTTAGATGTTTGAACAGATTATTAATTTTTTTAAATGGCTAATCCACTTTTGTTAACCACCAATACTTCATGCACCTCATATTATTAACTATTTTCTTTAATTGAAAAATATAATTTACTAATCGGTAATTACTTAAGGTCTGCTAGTTACATAGTTTTATCATTTTCCCAAGCAACTCTCCTTTTCACAAACTTGAATCTAATGTTTATCGTCTTTGGGTGTTGTACTTTTTTTTATATGCGTTGTTTCTTTCACTTTTTTTGAATCTAATGTTTAATCCTCTTGGGGTTTTATACTTTTTTTTTATATCCGGTTGTTTCTTTCACTTTTTTTAATAAAGTTAGCCCTATAATGATATTTTAACTTTTTTAATTTAAATTTAATTCAAACTAGCATAAACTGAAAGCGCATAGAGGGCGGTGAAAATGTGTTCGATCCAAGCTCACCATCATTAAAGGTGAGATTTTCCTATCAACCATAACACAAACATTCATTAGTATAAATCTTTAATCATAAAAATTATATCAACCATTCCATCTTATGTTTGACCCATTCATATGGTCAAAATGATAAATCATCCATTTGTCATTCATTCGTTCTTACTAGCCATTCCATTAAATAACGGATGTTACATTTACCATTCCTTCACGATTATCATCTTTAATCCATCCGACCCAGTCAAAATGGGTCAACACATAACCGTTTCGTTATCTCGAAATTTCATCCGTTTTGATCCGTTTACAACGAATCGTTACATATCCATTTCTAATTCTTGATATTTATTCGTTTTGACCCGTTCAAGACGGGTCATCATACATACTTCATAATTCTTGAATGTTTGATACATCACATATACCATACTTTGAAACATAATTAGTGAGCTAGTAACAATAACGTGAAGCAAATGTCGTAATCTACATTATGATAAAGGGAAGTTCACATGAACTTACCTTGGTTTTGCGTTACTTGTGTCTTGGGATGGCTCATATCTTCTTCCTTCTTTACTCCTATACGTTACAACTTCACATTTTTAGCTTTTATACAAATTCATTACTTATGCATTCTTTATTATACATTATGGTGTTAATTCACCATATACACTTCCATCATCATCATAATACACCAATTTAGCAAGCATTCTTATCAAATGACAATTAGATAAATAAAGGGATTTCATCGAAGACGTTGTGTGCGTATCATCAAATAAGCATAATGTACAAGTAATTTAAGCATATTTTCCCATTTCATCCATAAATTTACATAACAATTTCGAACTTCAAAAATCACCACCATAACCATTATCTTTTGTTCTATATCAATTTCTCAACAATGTACCTACTACAAATTACTTCAAACATTAACATTGCACTAATTTGCACATAATCTTCTCTAAGCTTAATCATTCTACAACATACATGTGGGCTTGACCCTAAATCATCAATATCGTCAAAATTAAGCACATTACTACTTCTACATGTTGATACTAACTAGCATTTATGTTCAATTTCATTAAACATTCACATTTTACACATAACCCATTTCATCAAAGATCACTAATGTAACATTCGTGTAAAACGGGTTTCAAGAACCCGCTCCGTTTGAAATTCAAGTAATCATTTAATGTTCATTATGCAATTATTAGTATTAATTGATTTATTTAATTTATAACCAATATTTATACATAAAATACATACTTAAATTAATAATCAGTAAAGGAAAAATAATTAAAAATTTATGTAGCAAATAAAAAAAAATTTAATGGAGGGGTAACCGGAATCGAAATCGGGTTCCCCATGAATCCACACACTCACAACACCACTGCAACACACACAAATGTTTTAGATTCAAATCACATAAAACTTATACTCAATCCAACCCTTAACTTGCACATCAAACACTGAAACCGCCAATCTATTTTAAGCATACGTTTTGAATTAAGTAAATTATAACGGATCATTAGCAAGAACCCGTTTCAATCATCATAAAATCGGACCCCAAAATCATGCGAACTTTAAAACCCATAAATTGGATGCTGTAACCGAAAGATTCAAATGATTTTAATCATCTACTATAAATACCGATGATCCGCATCTTTGAGACTCGCTCCTTACCTTCGAATCCCTAAATCCCAAACCTCTGCTCAAGCTTTCTGTTCTCGTCGGAAAACAAGTACTGATGCCGGAATCCCTCGTCGGAAAGTCGAGATCGCCGCTCTGTGGGTAAAGCCTTCACTTAACTTTTGTAATTAAATTCTAGTATGCTAAAAAAATCATTAATCGCATAGTAATATTTGTTCTGTTATGGCGCAACCAAGATTCAGTTTGGGTTGTTTAAAATGAAGAAGATGAGGTTTGTAGCAGTGTAAATATAATATAAATCGGGTATATAACCGGGTTAGACACACTGTTTAGTGGTGAACTGTGTGCAATTTAAATGGTATGTCCCGGGTTCGAACCTTGTTTACTTCAGTTTTAGTGGAGATACAAACCGGTTTCTTTTTAATCAGAATACACCAAGTACAGTAGTTGTTAAATGTAATAAGAAACCTATATCTAATGGGTTAAACACCCAGCCCAATTGGTTGGGCTGGGTGCAACCTAAATCCCAGATCGCGTGTTCGATACCAGCGAGTGTCTGCGGGTCGCTGATTTAAATTTTTTTAAATAAAAATAAATTCAGGTACTCCTAAGAAGCATATAAGGATAATTAAAACTGGTTTCCTTTCGGGTTAGACACGTAACTCAGTTGGAAGAGCTGCGTGCACGTAAGCGAGAGCTCATAAGTTTGAGTCTCACAAAGCTGCCTATACTACTATCCGATCGGTCAGACCTCCCTTGTCAGGTCTGACATGGTTTTTAAAATTGTTTTTTATATTTTATTTAATATTCTTGTATTTATTTATTGGATAAATCAATTAAAAACAATTAAGAACAAGAAATGTATAGGTTTAAAAATCCCAATAAATACCACAAAAATAACCTGAAAATCTAACAAAAAGTGTTAAACAAAATATTATTTTATTATATATTATCGAATTATTGCGTTATTAATTAGGTTAGATTTCTTCGTCGGTTAAACCCTCGATTCGTGCGCACTCTTCATCAATCAAGAAATGCACTCACTGTGAGTGAATTCTTACAAATTCCCCTTTTTATTCATGTTTTGAGGTGTATCATGTGTGTTTCATTCATTACTTTATTCAAACACTCGTGCCATTACCATTATATGATCTAACGTGTGATGTAAATATTATTTGTTGTATTGTGTGCTTACATTTTTGTCAGTTGCGTACAAATCATTCATTAGGCCCATCAGTTCCTCATGGGAGACAAATTGAGCATCAGGTGCCTCATTAGATCGGCTCCGTTTGATTGAGCCTTGATCTCATTGTTCATCATTTGATATGCGTGTGTGCATTAATTGATATTATGTGGTTTGTGGTTAAGTTTACATATGCGTATACTCATATTTGGTTATGCACATTTTTATTTAAATAATCAATATAACGAATTCGTTCAAATGTTTATATAAGATTCACTCACCAACTTTTGTTGACCCAAAAACCATTTTTTACACATGATACAGGTGAACAGGACGAAGCAAGGAACGCATAGGAATTTGCCTTAGAAGAAAAATAAAGAGTTCATGAAAGTTGTGTTTAGAACATGTTGTGCTTGTATGTTTATTGTAATTTCTCCTTTAAATTGAAATAATATATATGAAACTTTATAGTAAATGTCATGAGCTTTGATGTAACCCAATTATGCGCCGACTACCATTTCCGCTGCGGGTCAGGGTGTGACAACTAAAACATAAAATTCGACTTACTTGGTGTTAAGAACACTTAGGTGATCATGAATCTTAGTTTATGCATAAATTTAAACTTCAATTTTCCTTCCAAATTTACAGAATTGTGATGTTAAGGGGTTTTTCCCTTTTCTTCTCTAACTTGGTCGACACAGACACACACACATTGATGTGTGTGTTTGTGTTTTATTTTTTTGGTTTTTATTATTTCATCTTTCTACATATCCATGTTTGGTCCCTCAAGTTTGGTGTTTATATTATTAATGGCTAATAATGTATTCTTACTTATTCATCACTAACTTATTAAATAACACATAAAATTTGGGGTGTTACAAAAGGCACATTTGAATTAGGCAGTAAGGCTCTTACCCATTAAATTTTAAAATGATTTTGAATGAACATTTTACCTCCTTTGTATATTCATATGTGTTTATATCCCTTTCTCGGCCCACAACCACTTCATTCATCATACCCACCACCACCCGAGTCAAATCCCCTAGGTACATTTACCACCAATCCCTAGCAAACCCCAAGCACCATCGTAGCCACCCGAACGACTCCCAATTACCTGAGTCGAACCCAGCTGAGGTCGGCTTTGGTAAATTCCTAGTTTTGTGAGGTTGTGGCCACCTAGTGGCATCAGCTAGAGTCACCCGACGACAACGCCACCCATATAGGTTCCCTGGGCTTCGGTGACATCCCTTTTCCCCCCATAGCCACCGCTCATAACCACTTCCACACCCGTCTTCATCACCAAACCAAACTCCACCACCGTCTACAGAACACCATCATCCTTACCATGCACCAAACCCTAACCATCACCACCATCCCTACTCAACTCATAGCCCAAAACACATCCCTAGCTCCTCCCTTCACAGACAAAGATCGAGAACATGAACCCGCCTTTACTCTTGTCGTCATCCCCCCTCATATCACCTTCTTCTCTCACGACCGCACCCCTGGGTCGATAATGACCTAGGGTTTCCATAGAATTAGTTTTAATCAAACTAATTGTATCTGGGTCCCTGTTATATGCTTTCCCGCGTCTTGAATCCCTAATTAGTTCATCGAACTTTGTTAAACGACTATCGTTTTCCAAAATCGTGATGTTTACGAACCTTTGACGTCTCGTTGTCAAAGCCCCGTCAAACGAACTTGTTAAAATATCAAGACGGTAGAACTGGGATGTTACAAGTGCATACTGGTGAACTGGTTTATACTCATGTTCAATTTTGAGTTTTAGTTAACGAGGATGAACCAGCTTCTCAAACACAAGGTTACTTGTTATATATGTTACTTATCTTGTGTAATTTTAGTATATTATGATTATAGCTAACTAAAACTTCTTATTTATATTGTAGGAAACGACAATACTTATATTCTTGTTGATGAGGATGAGGATGACGATGATAGTAGATTTCATCTTTTTAGCTATCCCGAACATGATACATAACTTTGTTGTAAAATTAATTTTTTTTTATTATAGAATTATGTGGTTTTGGATTTTTTTAGTTGAAGTTCTATTTTATAGATTATAAGGATTGACTAGAGAACTGTTTCTGAAACTAATTCGGTACGACATAGAACCGGTTTTAAAATATTGGTTGGGTCACTTGACAAACATTGGTAAGCACATTTCTGTAAAAAAAAAGAATGCTTATATATGCAAAACAAGTAAAATGACTATAATTGTAAAAAAAAAAAAAGAAGGCTTATAGATGCAGAACAAGTAAAAAGATTATAATTATTTTGTTGATGATAATATTTATTTTTATGTACTTTTCACATGAATATAAATAACAACACTTTACTAACTAAAGGGTGTGGTCATGATCTTTATGACCATCATGACCCTCCATATAGGCGTCATCTTGCCTACTTCTAATCCACCTTTCAAAACCACTACTTAAGGGTGTGTTCATGACCCAAACTACTATTCTTTTTATTATTTTAATTTATTTTTTAAAGTGTCAAAATCTAGAAAAATAAAAAAGGTGGCTCTGGTAATCATGGTTCAATCCATGCCAACCACCATAATCATTGATGGGGTGATATAGCCTTCTATTTATGTTTTTACGTGCAAATCATATTCAACCATGACCCCACACATTTGAAACAAAATCAATATCATATTGAAAGTATTGGGCCATGTAGAATATTAAAGAATAACTAAAATATCCTGCATGGGTCCTGCTCGTTAGTTAATGCTGATCAAGAAGAAATCTTATGAACGTTTGATATGTTGACCGACAATAAAGCCTTTCGGCTAAGTTGTTGAGTCTTCCATTTATTTCTGAGTTTATAGTTAAGTCTTTCGCAATCTTCATCAATACACAAAGCTTTTGAGACTATCTGTGAGTTTTAGTGTTGCATGCAAGGGTGTAGTTATACCCATCATACAATACTTAGATTTCATGCAAGTGTGTTTTCCCTTTCCATTATATACACAATGTCGTACAATCTGTGTGAAGAGATGATTCATGAAATCTTCTCAAGACTACCATCGAAATCCCTTCTCCGATTCAGATCACTCTCCAAAGCTTATGTGCTTGTATAGGTAGCCCCGATTTCGTACGCCTCCATACTCTTCGATCACCTGAAAAGGTCATGATCATACGCAAGATTCAGCACAGAAGAAGATGTTAAACACGTCTATACATTACATCTGAAGACCAATTTCCACACAATGGCATAACACCGGTCGATCATCCTTTTATAGATTTCGGGGTCATTGGTTCATGTAATGGAATTCTATGTCTTTATAAATATCGAGAAAGTCTTATTCTATGGAACCCTTCAACTAGGCGCAAGGTGACGGTGCACAGTCTTCCAAAGATCATTTGTTTACACCATGAAGACACACACTTGGCGTGAGATTGCTTACCCCACAACTCCATTTGATTGTGTTTTTCACACCATTGTCTCTTCAATGGAGCATTGCATTGTGTTGCTAAGAAATTTTTACAAGGTAATGTATCCCATGATTATATAATGAAATTCGACTTGAGCTACGAGGTTTTTTTCTAAAATTGAGATGCCAGAACCAAGTTGGGTGGCAACCATCAAAGGTTGTCTAGCTGTGATGTCTTCAAAAGATGATAATACTTGGATTTGGGTGATGAGGGAGTACAGCAACCCTGCTTCATGGTGTGTTGCTTTTAAACTGAACGTGTGTCAGTATGATGAGGCAGGTAGATTTTATCAACTTACCGCTATGGATGATTTACTGTTGGACCATTTCTACGAAGGGATCATAATCTTGTGACACACGAACATTCTGAACTTTTGGATTTCATTTATTCTTCTCGCATGGTTTGCATGACTATGTGCATTGAAAGTCTTGAATTGTTGAATATTGGGACTATATGTTGGATATTTGGAGTGACTTTTCCTAACCAAATTGAGGATCTACATGCAAATTATATTATCATGTTTATGTTTGTTGAAATTGTCAAGTGAAGAAAGTTATGTTTTCCCGTCACCTAAGTACATTAATTTTCTCCATTGTATGTTTTTCAACTTTCTTTGCCTATCTCTCATGAGATTTTGGGAGCTCTTAGGGGTATTGATCTTGATTTTTATCTTAAGAGATCCATTGAAAACTCAATTACATTTCTTGACATGAAGGATATGTAATTATGCAACTAATCAGTTCCATATATCTTGTGGAATTAAATTGGGTTTTCTTTTTCCCCATTTTTTTCAAAATCTCTAATTCATCCATTTTGATTACATGTGTCAATTATTCTTATATTACATTTTCTATGTACAAGTCGGGTCATATATAATATGTTATGATTATACGGTATAAACTCGATTTACTTTACGTTTTGATCCAATCGCAATGCTTATATATGTTACATTGAGTTCAATCAGATACGCTAAATCGTGCATTTTCATATGATTAACGCGTCACATAACATTTGGACTAATACATTCGGTGTTTGTGATGTACCCGCACCACAACTACATGGGTCTTATTGCTAGTTATAATTAAAATACATCATTCTACTTAAAAAATATCATCAAAATTAAAACAATATTTTTGACAATATATATAACAATGTTCAAATGTCCTAAAAATAATGTTTCAGATATCAAAAACTCTAAACCAAAACATATCTACCAAAAAGAGGCATTAAATGTTCGGGGTTTTTTGCGGGGTTCGGATTTCCGGTTTTCTGGGTCGAGTTATTCGGGTTTTTTGTTGGAAAAAAGTTACCTGATAACCGATCCATTTAAAGGTTTGGTTTGGTCGGGTTCGGGTATTCTCCAATTCGGGTTGGAGTGGCTTCAACTTCGGGTCGGGTTTCGGATAAAAATGAACAACCCTAGTTCGGTGTGAAGACGAATAAACCGAAAACCATATTGAACCGTAACCAAAGCTAAATAACCAGTTCAGTTAACGGTTTTACAAAATGTTGAACTCGGGTTAACCCATTAACAATTTAAACCATTTAACATCCCATTAAACAATTCTAGGCCCAAATTCAAATTTACATATTTATATTAGCCCTAAGCCCAGCCCCAATTCACAAATCAATTGAAATCCCACTTTCGCCAAAACAAAGTGAGTTCGTACTTCGTAGTACGAAACCCGACAGTGTTCTCAGTGAAAAACAGAAAGTACCAAAGCAATCGATCTTCAGTGTTCGAACTGATCGGCCATTTTCTCTTTTGATTTTCTTGTTAGGGTTTCTGAATTTTGCTGGCCTTATATTGTGTTTCTATAGTATTAGGATGCCTGTTAAGTCACTTATTACTTAATTATCAAATTTAATATCTTTTTAAGTTTTTTTACATATAATATGTGTAATAAATTGGGATTATGGAAAAGGTAAGAAAAAGCAGTTAAATTCAAAGAGGGAAAAGTTGGGTCAAACTTTTTACAGCCCAAGAAACATAATATGTCATCATTGAATTAAAAAGGTTTCTTAAATTTTCATTGTTAAATGTTAAAATTATGATTAAACCACTCCAGTAGTCCAGTGGGTTACAGAGATCAAAATTTCTTTCTTAAATGTAAAATTATGTTTAGTGCTGTCAATAAGAATTTTCCTTATTTGTATATGTATTATATATGGGAGCAACTTTTGGCTGAGTCTACATGTGTATTGATTTGAGGATAATATGTGATATATGGCATACGATGTCACATGAATCTTTTCTTTTTTTATAATTTAACAACTTTTTAGATCAACCCGGTTTGGCTTGCACCCGTTTTTGTCAAAACCCGCGGACGAAACTGACCATTTTCATATAGAATACATCTTGACCTGCAAACTTGCTGCCGGTCCTGCCTGTTTTGCGAGGCGTATGCCACACTCACTAGTGTACTAACTATCATGTTAGGCCAACAGAAAAAAAGAGTCTATATGAACAATAGGATACTTAGAAATAAAACTTGTTCTTTGTGCCGCCCAATGATTTCTTCTCTATAATAAATTGTTTAGGTTTTAAATTGCAGGATTACATGATGTCGAATGATCTATGTGAAGAGCTGATTGTTGACATCTTTTCAAGACTACCAACGAAAAAATCATCCCTTCTCCAATTCAGATCAGTTTCCAAATCATTATATGCTTGTATTGGCAGCCCCGAGTTCATCGATTGCATGCTCTTCCATCTCCCAAAAAAATCATGCTTATTCATAGAATTCAACACGAAGCAGAAGAAAATCCGCATAGCACCTATACATTACATTCGGAAGACCAATTTCCATATAATATCAATATTGACTTGACACCAGTGGCATATCATTTCCGAAATTAACTCATAAAAGTCTTTTAAATTCTCTAACACGTCCATTTTAGATTTTAAAAGAAAACACCAGACTGATCTTGAATAATCATCAACAACAGTTAGAAAATATTTATATCCCTCATAACTACTAACGTTATAAGGTCCCCACAAATCTAAGTGAATTAAATCACCAACATTTTTAGACTTATGTTCACTTAAAGGAAAAGATACTCTAACTTGTTTTGATTTATGACATATTTCACATGAACCATGATCTACAAAATTAACCCCTAAACTATCTTTTAAAATAGCAAGAACCTGATCAGATGGATGACCTAACCTAGTATGCCACATATTAGACTTTAAAAAACTATTGAAACCCAGATTAGCAGAATTACCATTTTTACCAATTAGATACAGACCATTATCCTGACTACCAATTACCAGGATTTTCTTTGTGTTCAAATCCTGGAGCATACAATTATTCTCATTAAACGAGACAGTAATCTGATTATCTTTAGCTAACTTATGTACAGACAAAAGATTAACACCATAATTAGGAACATAAAAAACATCCTTTAACACAACAGTATTGATCAATTTTAACTCTCCTATTTTTAAAACTTCAACACTTGTTCCATTTGGGTGACTAACTTTTAGACCACACTCAGACACATCTACACAATTGAACATGTCTTTATCTATTTTAATCATGTGTTGATTCGCCCCTGAATCAACAATCCAATTATATTCATGTTCAAGACTAACAGTATTGGAACAACTAACAAAAGTATTAACCAAACAATGCATACTAGAAGACTCACCTCCCATGTTAGACTTTGACTGATCTCCTCCAGTTTTATCACTCACCAGATTTAACAACATAGATATCTGCTCAGGTGTAACTAGAAGCACCACAGTAGCATTAGATTTTTAATTATTAAACCCAGTATTATTGTCTTTTTTAACAAACTGTCCTCCTGGCCTTCTCTTCACACCAGGAGGATAACCAATCAACTCAAAACACCTATCTATAGTATGTCCTAACATATTGCGGTGAGTGCACTTCAGGTTAGGATTTGGACCTCTAGCATTCTTCCTCCTAGAGTCAAAAGACTGATTAGATTTTGATACAAAAGACACATTCTGACTTTTAGTTTCCGCACTAGATAACCTATGAGACTATTCCCTTGAAACAACAGAAAAAGCAACCTTAACAGATGGAAATGATTCTTTTGTAAGTAAATTTGTTCTCATAGGTTGATAAACATCATCAAGACCCATGAGAAATTACATAAGTTTTATCAGCATAGAAAAATCATTATAGTCTTTAGCAGCTTTACAAGAACAAGTGGGCAGTTTGACCATAGCATCAAACTACTTCCACATGTTAAGACAACTGAGTTACACCTATCCCACTGATTTGCTAACACATGATCATCAGTAGGTCTCTCACATTTACCGTCAATAAAACCACACTTTTTCTTGCCTTCTAATGCTAATTTCATAGAACTAGACCAAACAACATAGTTTTTAGTACCTTTCAATTTAACACTAACAATAGTTAATGCACACGAGTCATTGGGATGTAAGTACAGTGGGTCACCAATATCAAATTTACTAATTAAGGTCTAAGAAGTACTACCAGTATTACCCATATCGAATAACAAACAATATTAACAAACACAGAGGCTAAGAAACAAATATTGCAAGATAATGAAAACAAGAACCCTAGGGCGAAGCTGTGTTAGGGACCAGTTCCAGGATCGTCACTCTATGGTGCCTGGACAAGCCTTTACACAAGAGCCAAAGAAATCTAAACGATAGCCAATACAAGAACTAGTTGTATTCAAATAACAAATAGATAAACAATAGCCAACATAAGAACAAGATACAAATCAAAACAAACACATAGAACTATGCAACAAGTAGCAGACAAGACTCGATCAAGGCCGGTCCGACTAGCTCGGTAACAAAAATGCCTAGACACAATGCAAGTGTGAACAAATAAGAAGTAAGGTCAGAAAGATCTCACAAAGAGCGCATAACTCCAAGCTAATCAAACTGGTTAGTTTGCCCTGTAATCTTCTTGGATTACAGAGACTAACACAGATCTGAGCAATAGATCCTCAAATAGAGCACCAAACCTTAAGTTAGGTTTCGTCTTCAACAATAACCAATAGACCTCCAAGCTATCAGATCTAAGCAGATCTATTACACAAATCACTTCCAGCAGTTTCCAAGATCAGAAACCCTAGACACACAATAAAAGAAAATTAGAAACAAATCACAACGCTCTGATACCATGTTAAAATGGTATAGATTGAACATAACAAACAATAACACCAAATATAGTGACAAAACGGCAACGGAAACTTTTATTATGTTACCAACCTAGAAAAACACCCAACCACCCAATATCTTACCAATAGTAAGATCTGTATTAACAAAATACAAAGAGATATGATCAATTGATGATAATCAGTTGATTAATCAGAGAAATACAACCAAATACAATGATCCAGTGGATCAACAACAATCCAGGATCCTCAAAGGATCAACAACTCAACAAGATCCACAACGAACCATCAACAGAACGTAACAACTCGAACGAATCAGAGAGAACAAATGAGTGGTATGTGAGAGATGTGTGCAAGAATAATCAGTGAAACCCTAAATCACCTCTTTTATACCAGTATCTTTCAGACTTACACTTTGCCCCCTCCATTATTTCACTTCTGACCTTTATAATCTTCAAACATTGCAACTAAAACCTTTAACTTAAACAACTGCACACTTCAAATGTAACATCCGTCAAAAACGGATTTACCAAACCCGCTCCGTTTATCAAACCGAACAGTCAGTTAAAATTTTCGTTGCGAATTAAATGCCCAAAATAATTTTAAACGATACATAATCAATTATTATGCGGGGATATATATTTAGTTTTTGAAAAACTGATAAAAATCGCAAAATAAAAATGATTTGCTTCTGCCGGGTTTCGAACTCGGGTCTGTAACCGGCTCAACAATGACTTACCACCCAGCCAATCAACCGCTCCGCCACTTCGATTTTCTGTTATTAAAAGGAATCAATTAATTCAAATTATAATGTTCGGAAGTCAAAATTCAATCAATTTTCCGCCCAAATAGTAGTCGTCGGAAATCCCGACGACTTCGCCGTTTAATTACGTTTCCGCTCAAAGTAACCGAAGACTTAACTCCCACAACGGTTATAACCGACGTCTGAACCCGCGACATCAGCCGTAACCGCCGGAGAACGGCTGACTTCGAATTGAGACCGAATTCAGACCCCATACATCTCGATACTACCCTATAAATTCACCCACAACTCACCAGAAATCTTTCACACTCAAATCGCACCCTTTCTCGGCGAAAACTCACTCGCCGGAAATATTTTATACGTCGCCGGAAAACCGTATCATTAATCTCTGAGCTTTACTGAACCCCCTAAACTTTTACCGAAGTCACCCACACCCTTTGTAAGCTTTCGGAAGACTCTCTGCTGCAAGACACTCGTCGCCGGAAAGAGATTGCTGTCGCCGGAGTTCTGCCGGAAAACAGAGGAGAACCAGTCGGTACTTTTCACGCCTAATTCCTTTCCTTTTTACTTTTATCTCGTCTGTAATTGATCATAAAACGCTAAAGAAACCTGAATCAACATTTCGAGTCAGTCAGTCGTCACTTCCGGTGAAAACCAGTGAAGAAGACGAAGTTTCGGTAATAGTTAAGTATAATTAAAATCCAGTTATTTACCGGGTTAGACACACAGTCCAGCGGTGGACTGTGTGCACTTTGAACGCTAAGGTCTCGAGTTCGAGTATTGTTCCTCACACGCTGCCTTAATAAAAATTCATTTTTCCGCAAACTGAACCGGATTGATTTAGGTGTATGTTAAGTATATTGATAACCGAGTTTATAACCAAGTGAGACACACAGTCCAGCGGTGGACTGTGTGTACGCTAACCCACAGGTCCCGGGTTCGAGACCTGTGGAGCGCACCGGTTCGCTGGATTTAATTCGTTTTTAAAATAAAGGATTCTGTTTAAAATTAATTAATATATATATATATATTAAAATCGATATATGACGGGTTAGACACTAGCTATTAAAATGGTAAGCTGCGTGACACGGCGTACGGGAGGTCTCGGGTTCGAGCCTCACCCAGCGCACAACAATATGCCTTCGAACCGGTCAACAGTCAGTCAAAGTCAACGGTCAAAGTCAACTGTAGCAAAAATCAAATATTTTTTTTATTATTTTTATTTAATTATTTTAATTAAAAATACTTAAAAATAACATTTTTAAGGTTAGAAAATAGCCTCAAACTCACAAAAATACACCCAACAATCCTACTAAAATAGATTAATAAAATCCGTTTACTTACCAAACCATAATGCGATTTATCTAGGTTAATTTCACTCGTGGTTAAAAACCATTTCGCGTGCATTCAGCCTCATCAACGGAACGCACCCAATGTGAGTGAATTCTTACAAATTCCCCTTTTTATTCATGTTTTGGGGTATCATGTGTCGCTTAAACTAATTCTCTTATGCAAATTCGTGCTACACCATTATATGATTTAAACTAGAATGTAAATATTGTTGGTTGTGATGTAGTACATAGTGTCAAGTTGTATGCAAATTATTTAGGCCCATCAGTTCCTCGTGGGAGACGAGTTGAACAACGCGTGCCTCAAAACTCATTCATTAGGCCCATCAGTTCATTGAACAACGCGTGCCTCAAAACTCATTCATTAGGCCCATCAGTTCGTAGAACAACGCGTGCCTCAAAACCCATTCATTAGGCCCATCAGTTCGTAAGAACAACGCGTGCCTCAAAACTCATTCATTAGGCCCATCAGTTCGTAAGAACAACGCGTGCCTCAAAACAATCATTTGGTGTATGTATGTGCAATATTCAATATTGTTTGTTGTGTGAATAAATTTACATCTACATTTGCTCATATGTGGTTATGCACATTATTTATAATCAATTGGATAAACTTGTTCAAATGTTTTCCCATAGGATTCACTCGCCAAATTTATGTTGATCCAAAAACCTTTTTACACATGATACAGGTGAACAGGTTGAAGCAAGGAAAACATAGGAAATGCCTTAGAAGAGAACAAAGAAGCTTAGATTGATAGTTAGAACATGTTGAAACATTTATTGTAAATTTCCATTAAATTGTATTAATGAATATGAAACGTATAATAAATGTCATGAGCTTTGATGATAACCCAATCATGCCCCGATCACCTTTTCCGCTGCGGGTCGGGGTGTGACATCAAACTCTTATCAGTCCAAATATACTCATAAGCCCCAAATATAAGCCTAATAACAATTATATAAAACGTTACATAAGCCCAAACACAATAACATGTAAAAAAATTATGATACCTATATATATTTCAACAGATGCCCTTTGAGTAATGGTGGAGCAGTAACTCACCATTGGTGGCGCGTTGAAAACTCTCTGAATTCCTTTAAACGGATTTGTATATGACTGGAAAACAACAAACCAAGAAGCAGAATGTTATTGGATTCTCTCGGATCTCTCCTCACCCAAATTCTGCTATCATCATGTTTTGAGGAAATCACAGCCAAACAATCTTTAATGATTGTTACTTGGCAAGTTTCCCAACTTGGTTTGGGCAACGCGATCAAGAAAATACCTCAGAGCTCAAATCGAATTTCAATATATAATAATGGCACACGTGCGTGTTAAATGCCTTTTTACAAACCAACCCAATGCAATGCTCCATTGAAAAGACATTAGTAAGAATTCAAATCAGAAAATGTAGTAGTAGGGGAAGCAATCTCATGCCAACTGTATGTCTTCATGCTGTAAACAAATGAATTTGGTTGGGATATCGCCAAAATCGTGTAATCGCTGATGATTGGGTCAAAACCAAACCCAATTACACGTGAACAAGGATTCCAAGAAGGAACATCATGTGCTGTTACTTTGCACCTAACCGAAGGGTTCCATAGATTAGTACCCTTTCCATATTCGTAAACACATAGAAATTCATTACATGAACCAATTATGCTAAAACTGAAACTTTTAAAAGGATACCCGATTGGCGTTATGCCAATATAGGGATTATGTGACAATTCGTCTTCCGAATGTAACATATAAAAGCGTGTAGTAGATGCTTCTTTAGAGTTAGTACTTTGATGTGTGATCATGACTTTTTTAGGAGATCTAAGAGTGTGATGTCTGATGAAAGTGGGCTACCAATACAAGCATATAATGATTTGGAAGCTGATCTAAATCGGAGAAGGGATTTCATTTGTAGTCTTAAGAAGATATCAACAATCAGATCCTCAGACAAATCGTCTAACAACATTTGTGTAGCTCTACAACTTAAAATCTAAGTGATTAATACGATGGAGAAGAAAACACTAGATGAAAGAGATATACGAGGTTTTCTAGGTATTTAATGATTTATATAGATTTTTGTTCATGGGCCAAATTAACATGATATCTACTTATTATAATAAGGTCCAATACTTACATTAGTTGTATGTTTTATTTATTATTTTTGAGTTATACTTTAACAACTTGCTTACATTAGTTGTTTTATTTATTATTTTTGAGTTATACTTTAAAACTATATATTCATTCTTTCTAAAAAATTATTTACGTGTCAAAAGTGGGATGTAAGTCGGGACCGATTAGGACATTGTTCAACAGGCATGATAGGTTAAAAGTTACATATACAGCTTTAACAATCAAGTTCCGTTCCTTTTTGAAGTGCTCGATCTCCACTCTTTTTGCGCATTTTTGGGTGCCTTATTTGAAGGTATGCACACCATTCCAACGAGGGAGAGATGTGATGTTTGCCAATGGTGTTACAATATAGTTATTAATGGTGTTAGTCAAGTGGGCTAGAGTCAGGGGCGAAGCTAGCATGTGATTAGGGGTAGCCCGAGTTTCCCCTCAGCTTTGTTCGACGAAGTGCAAAATTAGTTAAAAACTTCATTCTCTTCTCAATTTTATGTATTGTATACCCCTTATAAATATTAGGATACCCTTAAGTACAAAAGAATATTAAGATGCCTCTGAATTTTTTTTTCTAGATACGTCACTTACTAGAGTAATAAGAAATGCAAACAAATACGTTTATTGAATTTTTAAACCACATAGACGAAAACTTGACTTAACACTTAAATTAACAATACGTTTATTGAATTTTTAATATTCATGATTCCATTCCCTTTTAAATATTATTCCCTGATATATTCTAACAACTAAACAAACGTATCAATCTTTGACTCTTGGAACGCTCATAAAAGTCAAACTCTGAAGCCATGGGTCCTGTAGATAACATATCCTGAAGTTCATTTAAAAAAAATCTTTAGACTCTTGAAATATTTCCATGTGGATATTCGCAAATCAGAAATCATCAATCACAATCCCGATCATTTAGGTAGTTTCTATGTTTCCTTATCCTTTTCAACTAAACCCCACAAATTAGAGTTCCCTAATTTTATCATCGTGATCCTACTGTTGAAGAATAAAGTCTACGGTAATCGTTCTTCATATATTCTTGATTTCTTGTGAACACTGATTCATCGTTACTATTTATTAAACTTTTGAAGACATTGATTGATTCGTGTAAACTGTTGATGCTCAGTTCAACATTAACACAAACATCGTTGATGCTAAGTCGTTTTGTGTTGGAAATTTTAGTGAAAATGAGTTTTTCACTAAATATTTTGGACACCAATAATAATATTTATATATGTGTTGTATAAATAATTATTTGTGACTTTGTGTTCTACGTTGTGAAAGCTTCATAACGAACCAAACTATGTCCAAAATGGAGCTAAGATGAATGAGATATCGAAGCTTGAAGTTGTATGTTTGGAACAAACAAATATGAGAAAATTGGATTGAACATTGTCAACTTGTCGCACATGGGTGGGATGACAAAACTTGAAGTGGTTTATAAGGAGGGGCACTCCTTGTATGTTGCAAACACTAGTGGGACCCTAACGGTTGCGCCGCACCCTATCCTTGCGCACGCGCGAACCACAGTTGTGTTTTTTGTCCATGAGCGCGTGGACTGAAACACGGCGGGTTCGCTTATGGCGCACCCTTGGGTCGCATTGGCGGATGCCATGGCATGGCGCACGCCATTGGCTAGGGCGGCGCACGGGTATGGATGGCGCATGACCAGGTAGCATCCTGGTATGCGTAGTGGCATCAGTGTGACGCGCGGCTTCATATGGCGTGGCATGAGATCCTTGTAGCGCGGCGCGCGGACTGGCCGGTCAGGTCAGGCGCGCGCACAGGTTTGCAACAGTAACATGAGAGCTGATCGGACCTGGTCAAACCAGCTATTACAACTCGTTTAATTCGTGTCATAATGGATATGACCGTTTTTTTACTAACCACTTAAGTCCATTTAATTAGAGATTAAAGTCATATTCATTGTCTTGTTTATTACTAGATTAATGTTTTAGTTATGACAAGATTAATGTCTTGTTTATTACTAGTTTTAATGAGGTTAAAACTATGAGTGTATATATATGAACTTGGTGGTTCATACTAAAGACACAAGAAAATCTACACTCTCTTTAGTCTCTAAAAGGTCCATAAAATTGAGAGGAGTACTCTCAAATAGAGAACTTCATCTATTTCCTAATTCTAGAAACACCAAATTATACCCGGTGCAATCTCGGGCTTGAGAGCCATCTCCGACAGTACAACTACTATTTCGGTTGTTGTATCCTGGAAACAGACCGTCGGAGAGGAGGCGCGGAATCTGTTTTAAGGGCCCCGTGTCTAACACGATCCTCAACCAAAACCGTCAGCGACTTTTTTTTCTTATCTTGCAGCGAAGTTTCTAACAAGAAGGTGCGGTTAAAGTTTTCTGAAGACGTCGAATTGAATCAAGATTGGTACAATTAAATTGTATTTTATAATAATTTATTTTTTTCATGTAACCGGTATTGTACTAGTAGAATTTCCCATGAATAACGAGAGTCTCGTTATTATTTATTATATATTTTTGTAATATATTTTATTAAAAAGTAAACCTAATTCCTAAATCTTAAAATAGACTTTCGTGAAGATTGTTACCACAATCTTAAATCCCTTCTCTACGAGGATTTAGGTTCACGAAATTTAAAATATTAATTGAGATTTTGCTAAATCTTGTAAATATTTTTTTGGGAAACATTTATTTAGTACAATGAGTCGGATTAATTTTATGATTGGAGTACAATCTTTAATCCGAATAACGTGTTGCAAAACAAACATTTTGATTCAAGTTTTAGTGTTCTTGTTTAGAGAAACCGAACATTTTACAAATAACATGTATTTCAATATGTTTTTGAAATACAAAAATTTTTCTAATGAGCGTATTAGAAAAATATATTTGTAACCCTATACTAAATGTTTGTAACGTTTAATTTATTTCTAACAAGCATGTTAGAAACTATAAATGGTACATTAATGTTGGTTTCAAATGTCTTGAAACATATATATTTTCTAGTGAGCATATTAGAAAATAATTATTTTATAAAATAACAAGTTTTAATATTTTCTAAAAAGCGTGTTAGAAACGTTGATGTTGAAAGAATAACAAGATTAAAACTATTATCTATGATATCTAATGAGCGTGTTAGATACGATGATTGTGTAAAACTAACTAGAAAAGATTATTATTCCAAATAGTTACCGACGAGCGTGTTGGAGACAATTATTTTGGATAATAATTAACCTTGTAACGGTTTCGTCTAAACCTTTAAATTTCTAACAAAGAAGTTAGAAACGGATTATATACATTAATGTTAAAACGGTTTCGTATTTGTGTATTTCTAATGAGCGTATTGGAAATAGTTTATTTTTATAAACTTCAAAACAAAAATTGCAATCGTTGATGTCTAACGAGCGTGTTAGAAACCAGTTAACGACTTTGGCAATTGTTTATTTCTAACAAGCGGGTTAGAAACCATTAATTTTATATAAACCGAAAATAGCTTATGGCAATTAATGTGTTCGTTTTATTTCTAACCAGCGCGTTAGAAACGGTTACTTTGTAAAAACCGAATATTTTGAATGTTTGTTAAACATTTAAATTCTAATTAGCGTATTAGAATTGGTTATCATAACGATTGGTAACTGTTAATTATCTAAGAGCGGTTAGAAACAGTTTGAATATGATAAACCCATTATTAAAATGATATGTATTCGTTTTATTTTCAAACGAGCGAGTTTGAAATTTTTTTATTTAATAAACAATTATAAGGTTTATTTTCTTGATTTATAATCAAAACCTAAACATATATAGTTTAATTTTATAAAACACTTGCAAAGACGACAAATGTTTTGAATGAATAAAACATATCTTTGCGATTTATAAGTGATTCGATGCTCCAATGAAAAGTATTTCGTCTTCAACCGTGTAATAGTCTCGGAAAGATTATTTGGTGAAAAACAACTTAATGTTGTTATGGATTTAATAAGTTGCTCAACTACTTGCGAGTAGTTAATTGTAAACAACTTTATAGTTTTGGACAACTTGTGATTATTCAAGTTTAGAGTTTCAAGATGAAACAAGTTATATGTGTTTCATTGAGGGAGTACCTCAAAACATGACATGAAACGATATAATTGCGTTTATTTCGATCAAAAGTGTTGAAGTGAATAACACTTTGGAATTTGATGTTTAGATATCATTAGTGTATCCATTTATATATGTTCACTTTTATTCTATTTTAAATTTAAATGGTGAACTGCCATTCGGGTTTGTTTTACGTAAACAAATGAATTAAAATATAATGAAAGATAAATATTTATTTTGGGTTGCTAATAATTTGTCAAATGGATACACATTTTGATACAAGGTGTAAAAAGTAATTTACACGAACATAACGAGCGGGTTGTGATCATGACTTATGTAATAAGTCACTAATCAAACATCAAACGACTTCGTGAGAAACGTGGTAAATGGTTGAGATGAAATACACGGAAACGAGATATGTCATCTAATGTTGAGAGCATCAACATGGAAATGCACATGTAAGTTTTCGAAGAGTATAACATATGAAAGAAATAAAAGTTATTATTGTAAATGATTTTAATAAATTTAGCAAATTTATTAAGGGATATTTACAATAGTGATGGACTTGTAGATGCTTCTACCACCATCAATGTTGTTTAAACTATGTGGAGGGTTTGTCCTCAATTTGGGAGAGTATCCCTAGAAATGGTATTAGCGAAACAACAACGTAAATGTATATATCACTAAAGGCATAAGTGAATGCTTTGTTGTTGAGAGTCAATCTAATTGATTATATCTCAAGACTAGAGTGATTTTATACAAAGATCGCTCATCAAAGTGACTTGGATTAAGACTTATGTTTAAGTCCTTATGAAGTCAATGGTGAAGCCTTTGAGATAAAAGGCAAGCGAGTTATGATCCTAATGGATGGAGTTAACTATGGTTTTGAGACTTTCCTAAACTGATGGTTTTGGAATGGTGAAATAAAATTTCATTATTATGTCTAAACTAAGACACGAATGTTCGGAAGAGATAGTGCGTTATCTCTTAAGGTTGTGAAGAATCAGAATGATGCATCTTTTGTTCATATGCTAGAGTATTGTGGTCTAAAGCATGCTAGACTAATACTTGTTAATTTATATGCTCGACGGAGATTAAATTAACTTTGAACATTCAAAATATGTGATGACATAAGAATGAATTTTATGTTAAAACATAGATCATTTGTAATGACTTCATCTGGTTTCATATATGAAGAACTCGTACAGCTCAGAAGCTCTTATGAGCAATATTAATCTGAGTAGAGTAATATAATTGGATGATTGCATTGACAAATAGATATGGATAATTTTATTCTATCACGCGGGTCTAAAAAGTCATCAAGAGTGATATTACTCACTCTCCATTAAAATGCAAGCAATGTGGGGGGATGAGCCATTTAAGAAACAAACCCTTTAGGGTATGTAGATATGGTAGTTGAGAATTTTTTCAACATGAAAGGGAGAACCTTTCATCACCCCATTTGGATGCTATCCAATTACACTTAAATGTGGGGGGTGACTTGCATTTGAATATGGAAGGTTTGACAATAAGGATTTTAGCAATCCTTATATATATTGCAAACACATGACCAAGTGGAGTACACAATGGTTATGTGGAGTTAATCGAGTAGATTGGACTCGAATGCCAATTGGTTAGATTCATGAATTGAGTTTCATGTCATTCTAAAGACAGGTTAAATAACTAGATCCAAGTATAGATCACGAGTTATAAGTCTTACGAATCGACTAAAGGCAAAACTGACTAGCGAGTCAAGAACACGTTAGAACAACTGATCTCAATTATCAATGTTGACTGAGCGAAGTCAACAATTAATTTTGGACCCAACAACCAGTGGGTTGATGAGAGATCAAGTTGGGGAATGGGACTAAAGCCATGGAAAAAGGAACATGAGGGAAACTAACCTAGTTGACTGGAGATCCCAAGATCTAGGTTCAATAGGCCAACTTAATCATGAACCGAAGGGCAGTCAATGTGGGGGCAAAGCTAGTATATATGTTTATATATGAGCTAGTATATATATTTATATCTCCCCCTAAACTATAAAAGGGTGTTTAAATACATCCTAGTCCATTCCTATAATATTCAGTGACAATGTTGTGAGGGTAAGCATAATACGTGGTTAAATGATTTGTGTAAATCATAGTAAACCATAATGCTTTTAATGATTCAAAGGGAAATCACCTATGTTGAAGAGAAGTGTGGTCGCTTCGAATGGAATATGGCACAATTCCTAGAGCTCCCGCAGAACCAGGAAAATGTTCCATGACCATTATTGGACACATACATGAGGAGATGGCTCAGCTAGGGAAAGTATTGTGTGAATGTATATTGTCGTTTACACAAGGGGGGGGGGGGTTGTTCAAGGACATCATGTCTACAAAACCCTAGTAGGCTAAGTATGCTTCACAAAGGAAGGTTCAAAGGCTGCACCTACCTATCCTGCAATACTCGACTGTCGAGTTTTCATCGGGGAATTTTGTGTGTTTTAATCGATCTCCATTCATGTGGGGGATTGTTGAAAATTTTAGTGAAAATGAGTTTTTCACTAAATATTTTGGACACCAATAATAATATTTATATATGTGTTGTATAAATAATTATTTGTGACTTTGTGTTCTACGTTGTGAAAGCTTCATAACGAACCAAACTATGTCCAAAATGGAGCTAAGATGAATGAGATATCGAAGTTTGAAGTTGTATGTTTGGAACAAACAAATATGAGAAAATTGGATTGAACATTGTCAACTTGTCGCACATGGGTGAGATGACAAAACTTGAAGTGGTTTATAAGGAGGGGCACTCCTTGTATGTTGCAAACACTAGTGGGACCCTAACGATTGCGCCGCACCCTACCTTGCGCACGGGCGAACCACAGTTGTGTTTTTTGTCCATGAGCGCGTGGACTGAAACATGGCGGGTTCGCTTTTGGCGCACCCTTGGGTCGCATTGGCGGATGCCATGGCATGGCGCACGCCATTGGCTAGGGCGGCGCACGGGTATGGATGGCGCATGACCAGGTAGCGTCCTGGTATGCGTAGTGGCATTAGTGTGACGCGCGACTTCATATGGTGTGGCATGAGATCCTTGTAGCGCGACGCGCGGACTGGCCGGTCAGGTCAGGCGTGCGCACAGGTTTGCAACAGTAACATGAGAGCTGATCGGACCTGGTCAAACCAGCTATTACAACTCGTTTAATTCGTGTCATGATGGATATGACCGTTTTTTACTAACCACTTAAGTCCATTTAATAGAGATTAAAGTCATATTCATTGTCTTGTTTATTACTAGATTAATGTTTTAGTTATGACAAGATTAATATCTTGTTTATTACTAGTTTTAATGAGGTTAAAACTATGAGTGTATATATATGAACTTGGTGGTTCATACTAAAGACACAAGAAAATCTACACTCTCTTTAGTCTCTAAAAGGTTCCATAAAATTGAGAGGAGTACTCTCAAATAGAGAACTTCATCTATTTCCTAATTCTAAAAACACCAAATTATACCCGGTGCAGTCTCGGGCTTGAGAGCCATCTCCGGCAGTACAACTACTATTTCGGTTGTTGTATCCTGGAAACAGACCGTCGGAGAGGAGGCGCGGAATCTGTTTTAAGGGCCCCGTGTCTAACACGATCCTCAACCAAAACCGTCAACGATTTTTTTTCTTATCTTGCAGCGAAGTTTCTAACAAGAAGGTGCGGTTAAAGTTTTCCGAAGACGTCGAATTGAATCAAGATTGGTACAATTAAATTGTATTTTATAATAATTTATTTTGTTCATGTAACCGGTATTGTACTAGTAGAATTTCCCATGAATAACGAGAGTCTCGTTATTATTTAATATATATTTTTTGTAATATATTTTATTAAAAAGTGAACCTAATTCCTAGATTTTGTATGTTGATTCAGTTGAATGTCTGCATGAATATGTGTTTGTAAAAATTTTAGTGTTTTTATTTCAGTTCTCTAGGTTTTTTCCTTACCTTGGTTATATATGGACTTAATAAATGATAGTATGATAAATTGATAATTTAGGATGTAGTTCTGTTTGTATATCACCATGGCCATGCAAATATGGTTTTAATTTATAGATTATGTACAAATTTCTAAGTGTTATGTAATAATCATAAATATCCGTTAACCAATTAATCGAAAGTGTCTAGTTCACGGTTAACCGACTCGCTATAACACTTATAACCGATTAACAAGAAACCGACTTAACCCACAGGATATGGTTATGAATATTAGTTAACCGACATCTTGTTATGGTTACGGTTTTAGGCGCACTGACCCCGGTGAGTTGTTTTTATAAATAGTTTGTTATTTATTTTGTTGTCATGACATTCAGACATCGTCTGCCATATGATTTGCTAATAGTTTTATACATACCAACTTGGCAATTATATCCATTTGCATACTCTTTGACGCCGTGGAAGGTCAAGATCGGTTGTAAATCGGATGTTGAAACCATAGTGAAGGAACCTATATTCTAACGATGATTAACTAATTTTAGGTTGACTTAATTTTCTTCACTGTTCAGCATATATAGTACTAAGTATTAAAATTTCCTGCAGGATTACATAATGTTAGTTGATCTATGTGAACAACTGATTCTTAAGTCTTCTCAAGACTACCAACTAAATCCCAACTCCGATTTAGATCAGTTTCCAAATCATTATGCGCTTGTATTGGCAGCTCCAGTTTCATCCAACTCCATAGCCTTCAATCTCCGAATAAAGTTATGATCATACGCCAAGCTCAATACAAAGGAGGAGAAGAATGCTCTAAATATATGTATACATTACATTCGGAAGGCCAACTGTCTTATATCGGCATAGCACCAGCCGAGTATCCTTTCAGAACGTCCAGCGTTATTGTTGATTCATGTAATGGGATTCTGTGTGTTTATAAATTTAGAAATGGTGGTATTCATCTATGGAACCCTTCAATAAAGCGCCTAGTAACCGTACATGACCATCCTTTTCAGAGACAATATGCGGTACACGGGTTTGGTTTTGACCCAATCGTCGAGGACTATTAAGGTTTTGAGGATAGGCCAGAAAAGTTCATCTGTTTACACCATCAAGACACACACTTGGCTGAGATCGCTTCCCCTACTACTCCGTTTTCTGTTTTTAAGTCATATCAGTGTCTTTTCAACGGAGCATTGCATTGGGTCGTATCCCATTATTATATATTGAGATTCGATCTAAGCTCTGAGGTTTTCTCTACGATTGAGTTGCCGGAACCAAGTTGGGATACCAGTGTGGTCACAATCATCAAAGGTTGTCTAGCTTTG
The DNA here is from genome assembly GCA_947069175.1 of Scalesia atractyloides. Classification (NCBI taxonomy): domain Eukaryota; kingdom Viridiplantae; phylum Streptophyta; class Magnoliopsida; order Asterales; family Asteraceae; genus Scalesia; species Scalesia atractyloides. The sequence continues at coordinate 4,105,113 of CAMTDV010000027.1, forward strand.
ATTTCATCAAAAGATGATAATTGCAGAATCTGGGTGATGGGAGACTACAATAACTTTGCTTCTTGGTCTCTTGCTTATGATTTGAATTCAAATCCGTTTAAAGGAGTAAACAAAGTTGTACAAATTACTCCCAGTGATGAATTACTATGCATCTCTTTCGATAAGGAGATCGTAGTTCATAATCTTGAGACACACGTACGATCCACACTCGTGTACTTCAATGATTCTTCTCGCATACTTGACATGAATTTGTGTGTTGAAAGCCTTGGATTGTTAGACGTGGGTCTTCATGTGATCAAGGAAGCAGATTACCAAGAAAACAAGAGAACAAGTGCGGTTATGCAGATTAAATTAGGTATTTCGGACAACCTTAACAAACCTGAAAAGCGGACTGAAATTGCTGCGGTTCGGGTGGACTCACTCTTGGTCGGTTCCTAAGTCTTTACCCCGGGAACCAACATTATAAAACCATGGATTTATGTTTACGTAGTTGCTTACATTGGTTCGTTGCTAACAAGTATTTATTAAACTGCTATTGATGTTCATTGCATTTTTAGTGCTTATTTGAATCAGCTAAGATATGGAGGTTAGTAGTATTCAACATACTATAGCTAAGTATGCCCTTAAAAAATCAGAACTGATCAATACAATTCAAGCATGTCCAGACATCAATACACTTTGTTACAGTGAGTTATGTAATTCTAATAATCAAATGACCCCAAATGTCAAAGGTTTTAATGAGTATGATGTGGCAGTTACACATTCGAATCTAAAGTGTTTCCTCCATGATGATATCGTTTTGTGCAACTCCCATATTCAACCAAATAAAACCTACAGAACATAACAGAAATGAGATTAGTTTGATGAAAACTAGGGTTATAAACGAACCGAATGAACACGAAGGTCTTGTTCGTGTTCATTCGTTAAGAAAATAGTGCGTTCACCAACGGTTCATGAACACTTACTGAACGAGATTTTATGTATGTGTCCGTTCATTAAGGAAATGAATGGCGGAGGGAGCAGCGTTGGAACTTGAAGTCCTAATCATAGAAAAGAGGTCGATTGTATTCGTCGATGTGAATAATGAGAAGGAAAAGGGAGCGATGCATAAACAACGTTAGAATAGGGTTTCCTATTTTATTTATTAGGGTAATAAAATAAAATAAGAATTAAAAATATAAAAAAATTAGATAAAATCTTCATCTTTCTATACTATTAAATGAAAAAAAAAATAGACACGTATCATTTTCTCGTGCTTTATCACCTTCTTTTCCTATGTATCTCTCATGTTAAATAATAATAATGATTTTAAACAAAAAAACAGATAAGAAAAGTATTTTTTTCTTTAAATAATTTTAAACAAAAATTTATTTAATCATAAAGTTATATCCGAGTATTATGAGTTATCTAAAAGATGATACATATAGAATTTAAATAAAAATAAAAAAGTTTAATAAATATCATCATAAACAAAATATATTTAATATTTAGAAATTTAATCTGATCAGAATTCGCATGAGATAGGAAATCACCATTGTTTCCATAATTGCAAGATTTCAAATCTACTTTATTTATTTTAAATCTATTTCCTTAATTCAAAGTTGAAAATCTTCCTATGAAACCTTAAATCAACCCTCAGGATTCTCTGAGAAACCGCCACTTTCTTTCATCCAATGTTTTCTTCTCCATCGTAGTTCAGCTTTTACTTCTGGTGACATCTTTTTCTTAATCGTTTATTTGACTATTCAGTTTTCTTGATGCAACGTTTTAAATCTATTTTTATGTGTTTGATTTTAAACTTTTGTATATTTGTGTCCGGTTTTCAACACCAAACCAAACATAGTACTAATCATCCACTTTTTGCAGGATTACATCTTACATGCATAATGTCGAACGATCTACCTCAGGATTTGATTGTTGAAATCTTTTCAAGGCTACCAACGAAATCCCTACTCCGATTCAGATCAGTTTCTAAATCATTATGTGCTTGTATTGGTAGCCCGGGTTTCATACGACTCCATGCTCTTCGATCTCGAAAAAGTCACCATCATATACAAATTGAAGAGTAAATCCAAATGGTTCAGGATAAAATTAGGTGATAAGATAAAGCGGAATAAAAGATAAAGATGGTGAGCTGATAAAGAGAAAATAATAATAAATAATAGATAATTGTATAGAGATAATTATTAGTTTGAAATAATATTTTTATCTAGTTATTTTATTAATAGGTTAAATAAGTATTAGAGTTGGTATTGGTTTAGGATAGCTTGTTTAGCAAGTTATTAGTTTTGTATAAATAGATGGGTTAGGTTATGTAATTACTTGGATGTTTTGCTTTGTTCTTTCTAATATATATAAGAGTCGTGAGGAGTTCTCAGAAAATCGTTGTGTTGTTGCGTTTTTGATCCAGTTATTTCCAACACAAATTTCATTGTGATAAACCCATATATACATCACTTCCGGAAAACGAACTGTCGTATAATCCCTATATTGGCGTAACACCAGTAGAGTATCCTTTCAAGAGTTTCCGCATTGTTGGTTCTTGTAATGGAATTCTATGTGTTTATGAATGTGGAAAGGGTTTAAATCTATGGAACCCTTCAATTAGGCGCAAAGTGACGGTACCTGATTTTCGTTCTTGAGGTGATTTTTTGGTACACGGGTTTGGTTTTGACCCAATCATCAACGATTACAAGATTTTGAGGATAACGAGACGTAATTCATTTGTTTACACCTTCTTGGTCGAACCTAAAATGGAATTCACGATATGAGTCTTTACCTTTTAGTCTAGATGGGTTTGAGTGTTGTCCTATGTTTTCTCTTTTAATGTGTTTACTGCTATAACTTAAACTGAATAGATATTATATGCCAAAGTTTAAAACATAAAGTAAAAAATAAGCACATTTAAACTGTATGATTTCATATACATTTGTAGTTTTGGTTGTAAATATATACTTTTAGAGTATTAATATGTAACAAAGAAATTGGTTAAACGGGCAGTGTTGATGTCAACTGGTGAAAACTTGTGTTTGTGTGGATTCATATGTTTAACATGATTTTCGGGTTATTGACATGTTTGAATTCAACCAGGCAACCACCCACGGACACAACCCAATTAGCACCCCTGTGTATATCAAGCCTTCGGACCCGATTTTAGTATCCTTTTAACATTACTAAACTTAAACCAAGTATTTTAAATAATTACTAAAATAAAAGGCAATAAACTAGGCTCCTAGCCTTTATAAGAAAACAACTCATTGGGCTAACTGAGGTGGGTTCGACAAGTTCTTTAGCCCGGGTAAGGGTGGCCCATAGAACATTATCTAGATGCAGCCCAACTAGGGCCCAATCCATAAATCTGTTATATAATACTTATCGCGATAATATCGAAGAAAATATACTTCTCTTTGTTCCAACAAACAATATTGTCCCATTAGTAGTCTTTTTTTATAATGAAGTTTTATTTTTAATTTCAGTTAAGTAATTTTATTTGTTCCATTATTAGTCTTTTTTTAATAATGAAGTTTTATTTTTTATTTCAGTTGAGTAGGGTATTTTTTTAATATATGTACAATTTTTTTTTATACATTCACATAGCATAGTTACAAGTATGTATGAGGATAAATATGTATCTTAATGCCCATGTCTAGTTATTCACAGTTTCTCCCCAACAAATCAATGATAACATTTATCACTACAATAATTATACCATGTTTCAAGTATCCTAATTCTAAAACATTATATTTTACAGATAATGTATAAATAATTACACCATCGTAGGACCTTCTATGGAAATATAATTTCCCATGAAATCCTAATAATCTTATAAATTCTATACATTTCTATAGAAGTCTCCATGAAGAGCCATTATAATTCTAGATCATTCCCCAAGTCATGATGCTTCAAGACTAGTCTAAAGTTTTATCGAATTTCCTAAGCTTGTGATCTGTATTTTAAGCACAAAATGGCATTCTCCACCACCTACCCTATGACACCCACATCTTTTTTTCTTTGACACATTTATTTCCCTAAGTCATATACTTTTTCTTGGGGTGGTATAATGCTTAAGGACCATTAGGTCTTCGGTTTAATTTCCAGAAGGGGTTTTCTCATATTTATTGAGTTTCCTATTGAATTGGTGTATAGGCATTATTTCCTAGTGGAGACGGATATGATCGAGTGGTTCCGCTGGTGTCACGATGATATTCAATAGTCGGTCAGTGATCCAAATTTATTGTTCAAAAAAATGTACTTGTTCTTCGTTTGAAATCTTCCGCCATCGTGTCCCACTTGTTATCAAGTACTTAGCCTCCACCTCGTATGACTCTCACCTTAATTATTCGACGTTGAGTTTGCCATATTTCATAGTGGCCTGATCCTTTAGTTTGCGGTTTCCACATGTTATCAAGTTGTCATCGTCGTCTTGACTTGATGCTTAGCAACCGGCTCCATTGTCATCATGCATTCAAATTCCCCTTGTACATAAATTCTTGGACTCGTTGTTATAAGTATAACAAAAGTCAATGAAATGTAAAAGTTTACATTTATATATATGAATTTATTTCATCATGTATATATCATATTTCTTTGTATACCTAAACACATTGATTTCTATTTATACCCACTTTCATACATGTCTTAAATCAACGTACCAACCATATTAATCACCTCTTTTCTCTAATTATTTTATACCTCTTCTATCATTATAATTTTATGAGATAATGTATACAACTTATAACAAATATATAACAAGATACAATAATAGTACTAATGTTTTTAAAATCAAGTTATAAATTATTATTATATATATAATTTAGAGTACATTGTCAATTTAGTACCTAGGTTTGGTTCAATTTGTCACTTTAGTCAAAATAGTTTTTTTCTCCTCTAGATCCCTGACTTTTTCATTTCCTTGTCATTTTGATCACATTGTCTAATTTAGTCTAAAAACCCGATTATAACTAGGGTATTTTGGCATTAATAAAAAAGGTTTCTAAATTGTCATTTTAGTCCAATCCAGAAAAATAAAAAAACAATAATTTATAAACCTCATTTATATATATATATATATATATATATATATATATATATATATATATATATATATATATATATAAATATATATATTCATTTAATATATATGGGTTATGGAGGGAATGGGTTGATTACCTAGGAATGGATTTTGGAGGGGGATTGTATTGGTTAAAACGTTTAGAACAATAATGAAAGTACTTGGACGCATATCACATACTGAAAATAAAATTAAACAAGGAGCAAAAAGTATGGTGGTCTATTAGCAAAGACAAAGTCTTTAAACATCTTGAGAGGAGGAGTCTTGGGTTCAAATCCCACAGACGACATCAATAAAAAAATTTGTTCTTCAAAAAAAGAGAAAAAAAGTTAGAAGACGTAAATTGATCCAGTCATCAAATCCCATATACACGAATTACACTTTACTCTAAAATAAATGTATAAGTGATATTATCTTACTACTATTAATAAAACAAAATATTGTAACAAACATAAAGTTACTGACGTAGAAAAAGACACAACTAACGAAATTATAAATAAAGATTTTTTAATTATTTACAAATATAAGAGAATCATTCTGAAAGTAAGGGTAGTGGTAGTACTCATAACTTGACCATTGATAGAAGGATTTGTAACAACAAACAAGAAGGTAACCACGTGGGACAACCTTTTAAAATTAGTCATGAGTTGAGATTAGTGACGGATCTAAAAAATATTCATAGGGGTAACGTTTTATTAAAAAGAGTAAAGAAATCGAAAAAACGTTAAAAAATTGTCAAATTTTTCCAAAATTTACACTATCGCCGGAGCGTCAATGGGTAGCGAGGCTACCCCTTCGCATAAGGTAGGTCCGCCCCTGATTGAGACGATTGTACCTACAAATAATGATGCTGTAAGCTTTGTAACGGTGCAATTTCTGTTTGCTACCCTTTCAATTTTTTTTGTTTTGTTTTTTAGCTTTATTTGGATGGACTATTTTCAATGATGAATTATTAATAATAGACGGCTCAATTTATTATATCTTTTTGATAAATAAATACATAAATTGTGATACCTGTTAAGTTTAAAGAAAATTATGATCCGATAAAATGATTAAAGGTAATTTATTGAACATTTAATATATTAACCATATAAGTTATAAATCATTGCATTCTTGTATTTCTTTGGAAGAGTTTTAATATTTTTTACCTATTGAATTTCTTTTTAAGCTTTAATACATATATATTTATTACTCTTTTTTTCTCCAACGTCCAACAGAGTCTAACCCACCCAAGTAAATCCATAGGCAAAACGCCACTCATGCATGTGATTGCAGACAACGCTAGTGATTTGACTGTCATCAATTTCAGAGGAAACTCATAGCCCAAAAGCCTACCATAGCAAGATTTTTGGCTCAAGCATGACTTTTTGTCACGAACGACAGACCAACCGATGCTTCTCCTCCTAAAGATAATAATCTAAATATCACTAGACCACTTCTGAATTGGTAATAATTACTCTTTAATTCATGATTGATAATAATTATTATTAGATTTCTAATATTAAATTGCATCCATAGTTAGAATGCACCGGTCACGGGGAAGAAATAACATTATGGATAAAATAAATGAAATTCCAAATCAACCTTTATCAAATTATATCGTCATTCTTTTGACCGTAATTTTCAGCAACTCCAAGGGCAATTGCTTAATCATTTTCCTATATAAATCCCACACAACCCATTCATCTTTTCCTCATACCTCCCTCTCTCCTTCTTTCTCTCTCTAAAACATCAAAAGAAATTGTATTTATGATCTAAATTACAATTTTACCCCCTTCTTCCATCTTTGTTATCAAACTAGTGTATTTGCCTGCTACGACGATACGTTATCACAAGCATTCGATCGGTATCAATTTGTTTTATTAAAACCAGTACGATACACACACTCGGTATAAAAACCAATTATTACCGAATGTCTATTAGTCAATTTGAGGATATTGGTGCAAGATTTAAATATTGTGCAGGGGTATTTTTGGAAGAATAAGATATAGGTGCTGACGTGTGGGTCCTCATGCAAGCAACCATGAACCTCAAAGATAGACAATTGCCACCCTTATCACCACTTAAGCGAAAAGAAAGGAATGAAATGTTTGACTTGAGGAAGCCGTCAAAGATAATAAGACCGGCCCCACCAAAGCCAACCAAGCCAATGCCTAAGCCGGCTCCTCTCCGAGCCATGGCTCCAATCAAGCCATCTAAAGCAGAGGCTCATCCATCGGCTCAAGCGAACATGCTCTTAGCCGGGTATATGGCTCATGAGTTCCTAACAAAAGGCACATTGTTAGGCCAGATATATGATCCGACTAAAGCCGATGTTCCACCAGCCGCTTTTAGGACAATGAGAAGCCGAGCAATGGATCGGTCGATTGGGGAAACGGAAAGACAGTTGAGCTAGAGCCAAAGCCGAGCGAGAATAAAATTAGGCTCGAGCCGGAGCTGGCTAAGACTCAGAGATATGTTGAAGTGTCTAAGCTGTTAAAGAATGGGGCGCATATTGCGGGCATTGTTAATCCGTCACAACTTGCTAGAATATTATAATCGCTAACCAATGTATAAATGAAATTTTGTAAGAGATTTACTTTATGTATTCAAAATTGTTAAAACTCCTGATAATAAATGGGCTTAATTGGATGTTATTTTGTATGTCACAACAAATAATATAATCACGTGTCAAACTATTTTTTTGAATTGTAGTTGATAAAATGTTCAACAAAAATACTATAGATTTTTGTTTATAGGCTAATTATAAAATATAAAGCAAAAAGTTAAGGATATATAAAAAGACTAAAAAGCCCAACTTTAATAAATGACCATGTTGGAGTTATCTTTTATTTACCTTCGTTAACTTTTCGACTAGAATATAACTTAATACTACGCTACTCGATGTGGGTGACGGGTCTTTCTGGAGAACGCCCGTCACGTCAGCATCTACGTCAGAGTCCTCGGAGGACGCCCCTCCAAGGATGAAACCAAGGAAATGGGTGACGACCCGACTCCATCTAGTTTTTTTAATATTATAGCCGTCACACCACCACCATCAGCTCCACCTCCGGCCACCACTCTCACCATCGTCTTCCTCTCCGGTAACCATCATAATCACCAAACACCACCATCAGCTCCACCTCCGGTTCACCGTCAACCTTCATCTTTGTCGCTACCTCGAACTATCATCGTTTCATATGCCGCTCTCGTTGATTCTCGTCGAGTTTTCGCTGGAAACCGTTGCCGGCGTCTCTATTGTGACAACAACTACCAGAAAGATTTGTTTGGTGTGGTGGTTGTGGGGGTGGTAGCGAGTGGTGATGTTCACAATGGAGGTGGGTGATGAGCGGGGCGGTGGTGGTTGCAATTGGTGAAGGCCTGCAGTGGAGGTGGAGGTTAATATTAGCCCTGTCTTTAACGTCTCCTAGGGGACTTCCGCGACGACGCCGGATCACACGGGGCGGTGTTGAGAGGCGTCGCCGGGCCAGGCCGGATCTGGACGAACCCCACACCAAGTGTCCTTAGGAGTTATAAGTTATAATATTATTTAGATACACACTCTCTTTATATAATGCATGATAAGGTTATATAATTGTTAAGGTCTTTTTAATTAAAGTCTACGGATGAGATTAGTTTATAGACGGCTAACGAAGAAATCTTTGTTTTTTTTCTATAAATAGTTGTTTAGATAATCTTTTGTTATAAAGAAACTCAAACCACAAGCTAAGCTAATATTGTATGATTGCATATAACTTCCTATTTCCCAACAACTTTGTTAACATCACCAACATATCACCGACAGTAGCTGTCTATTGGTAATTTTCGGACAAGTTTTACATAAAGAAGTAAAATATAATCATCTTTCATTATCCGTCGTGGTTACCGACAAATAGGCGACGGATAACCTAACCTAAACAAGAAAAAGAGGCTTTCACCAATGGACCACTGACATAGGTAAAATCCTTACAAACTATTTTTTTTTTTGTTGATGGGAATTGTTTTGCGTTGGATATTTCTTTGGTAATATGTCACTAATTTAAAGATAAGATTTCAGATAAGACATCCCAGCGCTCACGACGAGAATAGTTTTGAGATTGATGTCTTGTTGAAAAAGTGATCTAAGCCAACTCACAAAAACTTGACAAGAGATCATAAAGGCATATTAGTGTACTAAATATATTACACATGAAATTTAACACTATAATGGCTTGTTGTGAACTAACAATACTTTATGTAATCTAAACAAACTCACAAACACATTAAAGGGACCATGGAGGATCATTATTATATTAAGCATCATTCACATATAATCTAACACCGAAATGACTTGCTATGATCCTTTGATTTTTTTTCTTCATAAACCAACTCACTAACACATGACAAGGCCAATGAACGCCCAATAATGTGCTAATCATCATACATGTGTCTTTAATAGCGAAACAATATTTTACAACCAAATGTTACTTTTTGTAATCTGAATCAACTCATTAACCCATGACAAGGCTCATGAGCGTACTAATCATGATACATATGTAGTTTAACACCAATATGCCTTGTTATGACAAGGCCCGTTAAGACATATTCGTTGGCAATTTTGCACCATACTATATATAGCCTAACTGTCAGTAATATCTTGGTGTGTATATAGATTGTGAACCCTTTCATTTACTATTGTATTGAGTTGGTGGACTCGATTTTGTTGTGTGAATTGTGAAATTTGGTTATTGTGTTATATATATGATTTTGTTGCATGTTGGCATTGTGAAACTTGGTAATTGCTTTACATCTGAAACCTGGTTATTGTGTTATGTTTTGATTATTTTTTTGAATGACAATGAACCACATAGTTTTGGACGAGGTAGCGGTTAGACTCCCTCATCTTATGCATGTCAAGAGGTAGCGACAACTCTCTCAGGCTTGGTGATTCACATGATGATGAGCATGTCGGTATGGGCCAAACCATGCCACTTGTTGGTTTGGAAGAACTTGACATTGGTGTTGGCCCTAAGCACACCGCTTTGATGTAGGGGCTCAACCCCAATGCTATGGTGCATACTCTCGAGCTTCCGCTTTAATGCATATCTTATGAGTCATATTTGTAAAAGGTGTGGAACACGGACAACTGGAAGTCAAGTCCAAGAAAGCTAAGATCAATCGTTCTTTACTGTGTACGTTAATGTTTCAAACGAACATAAAATGTACACCAATTATAAGTAAATTAACAATATCCAAATTGAAGTCTAGATATCATTAGGTGATTAAAATATGAAGTCGGATACAAACTTAAAAACGAGCATAAACAAACGAATATGTAAATGACGGGCTAATTCACTTGATTGGAATATGATATCATATTATATTTTTTAATATTTTTTTAAGGTTTGATTAATCTACCACAACTTGTTCTTCATCTTTATCTCTATCTTTACTTATACACTTATTTTATTGTTTTTATCACTTTCTTAGATACTTACAAACATGAAATGGATTAGCGTGCAACTTAATATTTAGACAATCACTATTCATAAAACTCTAAATTTTGAAGACAAAAATGAAAATGTATACTATAATGAAGATGCAAAATAGAAGAAATCTCTAATTTTTGGAGATGAAGATACAAATAGAGACCAAAACGTCAATACCATAAAAGAAGAAAAACTAATTGACTCAAAACTCAATTGGGCCTGAACCCAATTTGATATTTTTTTCTTTCTAAAAGACCTTATCTACCCAACCCATTTTAACCCAATATATGTATATATAACATCTAAAATCCGTATAATAGTTATCAATATAATATAAATGGTACGATGGACTATATAACTAAGTTTACATTAAAATCTAAGTAGAAGACACCGATAGTCAAAGTAAAAAAAAATCCATCCACACGGGCAACCATCAATTCAGGCGTCGTTTCTATTCAACTCAAACCAAAGGGTGTTCAATATTCGATTTTTAACCGATAAATCAAAAACCGAACCATACCAAAATTGTTGAAAATCAAAATGAATTACATTATTGGTTTTTATTCGATTTATATCTGAATGTGGTTTCCAATTCGATTTTTATGGTTTAAAAATGATATTAGCTTTAAACAACTCAACTTTCACCAATAGGGCGATAACACTCATAACTTTCGATTTGTACACACCACTCCCAACTTTCAATCTATTTTCCTAAACACTCCCAAACTAACCCAATTTGCTGACATCAACAGCCACATCACCAAACCATGCCACGTCATCAAAAAGCCATGTCAGGTGTTACGTCAGCTACATCATCAAAATGTCAAATCAAATGCCACGTCACCACACAAGTGCCATCAGTTAGTTTGAGAGTGCCAGAGTAAAATAAGTTGAAAGTTAGAAGTGGTGTGGTACAAATCGAAAATTAGAAGTATTATCAACTAATTGATAAAAATTTTACTTATTTAAATCCAATATCCCTTAAAAAAACATGAACTCGGTTCAAACCAAATAACAAATAAAAGGGTTACATTTTTTGTTAGCCCAAGTTCACATCCAGCCCAATCATCCCAATGTTTAATTTTAGTTTTGGCAAATCCAACCCAGTCTTTTTAGCCCAAATTCCCAATCAAAAAATTATTTTACATCGCTTCAAAAAGAAACCCTAACTGTCGATTTTGAATATAGAATCTTTGATTCAATTGCAGTCTTCGTCTCTTCGACCTGTCGATTGTGCACTCAGTAAGTCAGGGTTTTATCTTTTGATTTAGTGATTCTGTATCTTCAAAAAGAGTTCGTGATCTGATTTAAACATTTGAGTAGATTTGGTGCTGAATTAGGTCTTTGATCTGATTTAAACTTACCCAAAGTTGGGGTTTTGGTTTCTACCATAGTTGTCAATAGCGATTGTAGCGATCTCTATATCACGCTACCTGGCGTATAGGTATACTGTCGCTATTAGGGTTGTAGCGCCGGAGAATAGCTACACTTTATTTTTCTTTTTGTTTTTTTTTAATATAAATAGCAATTAATATAGCTATAAAATAGCTAGATTTTAGGTTTTTGTTCAATATACATGTAAAATAGCATATATATCGGGAATTTTGATATAATATACGAATAAATTTTTTTTAAAATTTCTAGTGTATCGCTATTTATAATTATAAAATAGCCGCTCACTATTTACCTTATCGTCATTTGTCGCTATTCGCCGTTAACAACTATGATTTGTTGTTAGTTTGTGTTTTTGATTTTTCAGTTTCCACCAAAAAAACCTTGAAATTGAATAAATCACACCGAATAAACCGAGCCACAAACATCAAGCGGGAAAACCTCGTGGCTCTTGGCGCTAACATCGGGAAGTTACAAAAAGTGGCAAGTTCCATCTCACCATTCAAGCCTTGAACTTGTTGGCTGCCAATGCTAAGCATAAAGTATGGCTTAAACCCACTTCGGAGATGTCGTTTTTGTACGGAAACGATGTGATTAAAGGTGGGTTAGGGCGGATTACTGATAATATAAATGCTTATGATGGTGTGGTAGTGCTTTCGATGTCGGATGTGCCTTTGGGATTTGGAATTGCGGCGAAATCGACTCAGGATTGCAGGAAAATGGACCCGAACGGGCTTGTGGTTATTCGTCAAGCTGATACCGGAGAGTACTTGAGGAGTCAAGAGGAGATTTGAACAAGAAATAGAAATGTATGTGTTGATTATGTCACTGATGATGAATATTATATCTGTATTGGTGTGGATCCTTTAGGGTTTTTTAATCACTAATTGGTTCAACTTTTAAGGCTTTAGCCACTTGATCAGTTGAGCTAACCCATGTGTTCAGAAAAGAGTTCGGGTCGAACTGAGTTTGGTCCAAATGGGCAGTTGGAATTGGGTCAGGTAACGAGTTAAGTAAACTAGGTTTGGTCCAAATGTGGGGGTTGGATTGGATTAGGTAACGATTTCGGGTCAAACTAGGCTATGGTTGCTTCTGATCTCAGCTTTCGAGCTGAGCCATGGTGCTCGGTTCGTGGCTCGAGTTGATGGCTCGGCTTTGTAGCTCGACTTGATGGCTCATATGATTACTCATATGTATGTATATATTTTATTAGAAATGCATGTTATTTTTTAAAATTTGTTTTTAAGTTACCAATATTTGTAGAAAAAATTAATAAAAACTCAAAAAATTAATGAGTCAGCTGGATTGGGCTCAAGAGCTGGCTCGTTTAAGTTTGAGCTCGGGCTCTGAGCAATGTTTGTGTGTTCGTTAAGAAACATGTTCGTGAACTGTTCTCGAAGTATTTAAACATAAGTTTATGTTCGTGTCATTTCGTTAGGGAAATTCAGTTGTTCACGAACAGTTACTGAACACTGGTCTCGAACACAAACGAACGCAAGCAAATAAAAACGAACGTATTAACTTCATCATATTCAGTAAATCCCACCAATAGCAAAGCTAAGGTAGGGTCTGAGGAGAGTAAGATGTGGACAACCTTTGTTTCTACCTCATAGGAATAGAGAGACTACTTCTAGTGTGACCCCTGACTCGATAGTAGTTTTGCATCAAGTTTTGGACATAAGGCACATAACACTCAGCAAAGGCCGATTAATGCATGTACCTCCTTGTCTTTCGGCTATCAGCATCACCACATGACGCATGATTAATCGTCCCCCGCTTTTAATATTATTTTCAAGAAATTAGTAAAATAATGCTAAAATTAGTGAACTTTCACTTTTGCCACCCGAGAACCCACACATATATACATTATATGCGTAAACGAACATTTTACTTGAAAATAAAAAAATAAAAACATTGGTATCCTTAAACATTGGACATAAGTAGTTAAATACTACCATCAAATGATAAATCAAAGACAAGAAGTCTACTACAACCACCAAACGATAAATCAAGTTTAACTAACTTAGACATAATTATTCAAAGTTTATAACTTAACTAATTATTCAAAGTTTAAATTGAGGGTGTTTGGGATTGAGTTTGGAAATGACTTATTGACTTATTAAATATGTGAATAAGTCATTTCCAAACTCAATCTCAAATACCTCTTAGAGTTAATTATCTCCAAAAATGTTTTAAAATGTCTAAATTTTTGCTAACCTAGAAAAAATAGAGTTTCAAGCTTTTATTATTTTATAAAGAGTTAATTGCCCAAATGGTCCCTGTGGTCATTTGTTAAGCTAATTAAACGAATACGAATAGAAGTCTCGTTCGGTAATATTATTTTATAAAGAGTTAATGAACGAAAGTAAACGAACGAGCAGTCGAACGAACGAGACCTATGTTCGTATTCGTTCGCTAAGCTAAGCGAACTAATTTTTTTGTTCGTGATCATTCGTTAAACTAATCAAACGAATATAAACGAACTTTCCGCCGAACTGTTCGCTGAACGTTGGTTTGTTCACGACCCTACCAATGGGTGATGGTCAATTAACAATGACAAAGTATTTAAACACTGTTCGTTGTTTTCGTAGACGACATCGATTGAATGAAATTCGCCGTTAAAAAAGGAGGATTTATTTAGTCACGTACGTTAAATTAAAGAGTAAATCTTTTTTGTTTTGGTATGTAATCAAAGATAGATGCTATTAATATATTATTGCTATTAATATAATATTATCCACAAATTAAAGAAGAAAACCAGTCTAATATGACAGCCTGACAAACCCCACATCACCGCTCCCAAACCCAACGGTCATCTTCGTTTTTGAATTAACATAAACCCTAATCTCTTACAAAACTCCACCGTTTTCTCTATCTCTTTTTAACTAATAATGAAGATCATCGTCTAACAATTCATATCCTTACCCAGAAGAAGATTCTCTGTAAATCTCTTATGGGTTGTTTTCTTGGTTGTTTTGGTTCTTCGAAGGATCGAAAACGACGAAAACAGCGGCACAAGGCGGTTCATAGAGATCAAGTAAGCTTACTTCGATTTGCCCTTTTTGTTTACAGTTTAACTTATGTTTGATTTTCAAGAAATTGAAGAAATTTGAGATTTTGACTTTGTGTTTGACTTATTTTGACTTTCAGTGTTGTAATGTTTGATTATTGATTTTGTTAGTTACCTAAGAACTCATGTTTGATTTACAAAGAACTCACGAATTTTGATTATTTGCTGGTTTGATCATTATAGATTTGAGATTTTGACTTTGAATGTTGTGATGTTTGACTTTTGACTTTGGTAGCTACCTGTGAAAGCTTGAATTTTGACTTTATTGAAATTTTGATTTGTGTTTCAGAACCCTAAAAGTAAAAATCTTGTGCAAGATGATGTATCATTGGTACAAAGCATCAAGGATAAGCCCTCTAATTCACTTCCAGAATTAAGGTCTTGATTTATTTTTCTTTCCTTTAATTTGGGATTCGGGTTTCGTTTCTAAATTGTTTATATATATTTTTAATATCAGAAAGATTGAGGAGCCATTGAGTTTGAGTAGCAGGAAGAAAGTGACATTTGATGCAAATGTCACAACTTATGAGCATGTTCAAGAAGTGTTTGATAGTACCGAATCTTTATTGGAAAAAAACGAAAAAGGCGAAACCTTTCCTAAATCGGGTCAAACCCATTCCAGACCCGATTCACGGGAGGGTTCAGATGTCAAAGATATCAGATCTTATATACCGAATTACAGGTATGGGAATTGCGTTGAAAGCGATGATGAAGTTGAAGATTCAGATTACGAGTATGGAAACGATGACGAATTAGATGATGAAGAAGATTTTGACAATGAAGACGGAATAATATGTCAAGACGTATGGTGTGAGTCGATTCCAGTTCCAGTTCCATCATCGGAATCAGGAACCGAGTCATCTTTGAATCCGGTATTGAAGCCTGTTGAAAATCTTACACAATGGAAAGCTTTGAAATCAAAAGGAACGATAACACATTCACCGAGCCCATTGAGTTCAAATCCACAAAAGGAAAATTCTTCATTGAATCAAGAAATTGCAGTCGATGCTAGTCTGTCGAATTGGATAGTTTCTTCAGAGAAAAACACGCCAAATAACACACGGGTCGGATACTATAACCCTGATCTTGAGCCCGTTTCCTCCGGAAAAAGTTTTTCTGAAGAATCACCAACTAATGCAATAAAGAGCATTGAAGATAGACCAATTTTAGGGGCGTTGACTCTAGATGAGTTGAAACAGTTTTCAGGGTCATCTTGTACACCAAGAAAGTCACCGGGCCGAAGCCCGGATGATATGCCTATAATTGGTAGTGTCGGGAGCCACTGGAGTCACACGGGCTCAGCCAATCTTTGAGCTCAGCTTCATCGTATAAAGGCATACCGAATACCACCAGCAAGTATAGAGAGGTATATTTTCTTTTATATTAAATGCCTTGTGTGATAAAAATGTCACGGGTTTGAGTCGACACAAGCTCTTGTGGCAAGATGAACAGGTCGGCTCATAGGTTAATTTGGTTCAGATTTATACAATATTTTTTATTGGGTATGGGTCAAAATAGGTTTGGTTTGGATACAACATTTTTATTAGAAGTTACATGCGGGTTGAAATTAGGGTCAACATTTTTAGGTTGAAACGGGCTTAGTACATGTCAAAATGGGTCGGGTGGACTAACGGATGTTTGTTGATTTTTAAAGAAAGGTAGATAATAATGTAAATCCTTGAATACTTTAGGATGACTTGAAAACTTGATTGACCCGTTTCCCTTTTAGCTAGTTTTTTATTAGCCCGTTTGGGATAAACGATAACTCAAGTAAATTGTGGCATTTGATTTACAGGATAAGAAGGTGAATTGGCATAACACACCATTTGAAACAAGACTGGAGAGAGCTTTGAACAAAGATGCTGCTGAGTGATGAGCTTAGAAGTGTTTACTCTGTTTCCATATGTATTTATATATATATTTTTTTACTTTTTGTGAGATTTGAGTTTGCACAGTTTATAAGGGTTGGTTTATTGTAATCCTTTATTGGTTTTTGGTGGTATCAATATAAAGATTGGGTGAGATATTGTGAGATCTGTTATCTTTATTTCACATGTTGAAATTCCTCAGTGAGAACATTATTTTTATTTTTTTAATTATTTTTTAATTATTATTGTTATTTCTTTTTGAGGCTTTGGAATAGAAGAACAAGATACCTACTAAATTTATGCTTAGGAGTTTAGAGGGAACTGATTGCCAGTAAGTAAGACTCAATCACCATAACACTGGATTTTAGGAAGTACAAAAAAAAGACTTATAAAAGGACAATGCAGAATTGCAGATCAAACATCAGAAATTTGAGAAATCCAATTGCACTTGCGAGACCGAAGTGAACTTAGCTGTTAGAAGAATGTGACTTTGTGTATAAGGTTTGTCAAGATTGTCGGGTTCCACCCGTGAGAGTGT
Organism: Scalesia atractyloides; assembly: GCA_947069175.1. Taxonomy (NCBI): domain Eukaryota; kingdom Viridiplantae; phylum Streptophyta; class Magnoliopsida; order Asterales; family Asteraceae; genus Scalesia; species Scalesia atractyloides. The sequence continues at coordinate 4,122,499 of CAMTDV010000027.1, forward strand.
TATGTGATAAGTTGAGAAACCTAAGCGATCTTAGTTGTCCAATCGTGTCAGGTTTCTTCCGAAATATTTTTAGTGGTGTAGACGACTGAGATTGTCGGCAATTACCGACGCCTCATGATGTAATACATGTGTCTTAGGTGAGTTTTTTTTAGATTACATGAAGCCACATTAGGTCATAACAAGTCATTTTGTGTTGTATTATATGTGTATGATGATTGGTACACTGGTCGGCACTTTCATGTGTTAGTGAGTTGGTTTACTTATACAAAGCCACATGAGGTCAAAACATGTCATTTTTTTGGTATTTAAGGCCAGTGTATGATGATTTGAACAGCAATGGGCCTTAATGGGCTAGTCATGGATTATTGGGTTGGTATGATTACACAAAGTCACATTATGTCATCACAACTCATTTTGGTGTTAGGCGTTGTCTAAAGACACCAAGGAGCCTTAATGATTCACACATAAAGTCACTGAATTTGTATGGCAATTACTTGTTTTCTTTTAGTTCCATTAAAAAGCTACACCTAGCAGGCAGCTAAGAGAAGAAAATACACCAGAGAACAAAAGAAGCCAAACAACACAGACCCAAAAAACAACAGACCAAACTATCCAAAGTCTAAAATAGAAAAGTTGTTCCAGTCCTTCAAGGTGAGGCTGTTTCTACCACTCCTCTTCACCATCCACCAAAACGAAGTGACCTTGATATCTTCCAGGACCGTGTAGGCAGCAGTGTGTTTCCTTCCAGCCTCCATTCTCATAGAACCGCAATGCTCAAGCATTTGACCCACCGATAGAAACACAGTGGGACCGAAACCTGCAGCCACACACAAAGGAGCCACCAAACCGATTTTGCCAAGTGGCACTCGACTAGCAAATGGTCAGCTGTCTCATAATGGATTGCACACGCCGGACAGAGCCCATCACCAAACGCCACATTCCTCGTGGCTAACACCATAGCCGTAGGAATCCTTCCCTTGACCCCTCCAGACATAAAAATTAACTTTCGGACCAAAGTGCGCTGCCCCACAACTGTCACCACCAAGTGTAATATAGAAGCAAGACTAAGAACCCAATGTAATCTGCAAAGAAGTGGTATTGTCAGTCTGACCAGCGTTTACAAATTCACTTTCATGCCTCTTGAGGTGTAAGACACACTTTTACAGATGATGAACCTAACAACATGATTGCAAATTCAAAAAAAGTTTCAGTTTTTATAATATACCTCCTAAAATAGTTATTTAACTTTCTATACTCTTAATCATTTCAAAACACTGCTACTTTTCACTTACTGATGTGTAAGGGATTTCCTGAGAAGCTGAGATAACTTTACCTTGTTATTAACTTTATATTTGCATATCAAATTTCTAAATTAACTGTTTCAATAGTTACTTTGCTTTTTAATGGATTTAGTTAAAAACAAAATTCAATGGTAAAATTGCTTATCATATGAAACTGATGGAACTTTACATACCTTGGAAATTGTTTTAAAGCAAATGCCTCCCAACTAAGCATCATTCTTCAAACACGTTCTTTTGTCAATATAAATAAATAAAGTTTAAGGCCAATTTATGTTAAAAAATGGCTTCACTGTGAACCGACACTGGTTTAGTTAATTTCCACCATCAACGGGTTACGTTGATGTATTATATTGTAACAACATACATGAACCTATGAACACAGAGAAATAAAATAGAGTCAGATTACGCAAAATTATATGAACAACGTGAAATTGTAATGCAAAATAAGGCCATCTACTATTTCATCCACCGACATTGATCCAAAATTTAAAACTTTTCCCACAAATGAAAAGAACATAAGTAGATATGTACATATTCAAGTTCATGATCAAATCTCCACATCATAATATTTGTAATGTAACCAACAAAAGTAGAAAAATCTGGAATAAGAAACTCAAATGGGTCAACATGGTCAAACTGAATGGAAGTCACACGAAATGTTTCTAGAGGCTGAAAACTTATAAACGATTTATTTAATTTTTGATAAATTTTAAAAATCTAATAAAAATTATGTTGATTGATCGAACCAATGCTACCCAACCAACTTGGACCCATTAAAAAAGTCCGTTTTGACCCATACTCAACCCGTCCATTAATAGGACTTTTCAAATAGAGACCAACTCTGCTGCAAACTTACCAAACAGAAAGTTTTTAGTCTCTATCACGAGAGAACCCAACCCGTCCACCAGATCGAGCCACAATCCTCTATCGATGGCCTTCTTAGACACCACGTCGCTGACCCCATTTTCTTTACTGTGTGACAATGCAGACAATTCTTCCTCAATAACATCTTTCCTCAACATACTTCTAATTTCTACCCGTGGTCTCACAATATCCGTCATCCCTGAATTTATACGATCAAACAGAAGCCTTCTTTCCGGTCTATCGTAACTCCTGCTTCACGTATTTCTTCTCTAATGTTTCAAAAACAAAAGGACCCACCATATCTCCATGTTGCCATCTTTGAACCCTGATTCATTTAGCACAACTACCAAGTATGAAAAGTCTCGATTTTCTTTGGCTCTGGACAATATTGTTTAGACTGTGTTTAATTAGTACAAGTAGATCTTTCATCGTCAATCAATGTAACCATTTCAGACTTGTCGTTTTCTTTTGATTCTGACTTGAGAAGCTGAAGTTGCATCCATAGACCTACCAAATGCCATAAGGTCATACATGAGCTAATGTAACCTTTCTAATCAAACTTGACACTAGTTATTCATAAAAAGGTTCAATATTTGCAGACGCGTTGCGGGTAAATCAAATCCTAACCGTTTTGACCCAGACCCGACTGATGCATTACCACCTCTATTATATAAGGTTATGATTCACATGGATTTATCTTATATAAACTAACCATGGAAATCGGTTTTTGGGCCTGCAATACACTTCAACCTTACCATCAGAATGTTCTTCATCAATATGTACACAATTTGATGATACCGAACCATCTTCATGAGTTCATACATACATGTGATGTAATTAGTAGTAATATAGATAGATCATAGCCTATATTTGGATAATGGCAAGTTCTTTGCCCATGTCTAGTGCAAATATCACAACCAGAAAACTTGTAAAAAAAGAAATCAAAATGTTTCTCCAGATGAAACCGGTCAAATGACTCGTCTCTTTTGACTTTTTTAAAACCAAAGAACTGACCTTAACATTTGTGCTTGGAAACTGAGATGCGCACAAAGTTTCCTTCGTTTCATCACCGTGCTTGCTGTGGGGCACACTCAAAATAAGGGCGGTCTGGTCCATGTGGCAGCAGTTGATGTAATACAGTAACCGTTATCCCACCCTCACTTAGATGAAGAAAATCAAGCTCCATCACCAACAAGACACACGCGGTTATGTAAGTGTACATAAATCTTGCATTGATAATACAAAACACATATAAATCTTGCATTGATAATACAAAACACACGCGGTTATGTAAGTGTATATAAATCCTGCATTGATAATATAAAAGAATGAACCTGAAAAATGAAGATTTTTTTTTTATAGAAATATCTAACTGATCAAGATCAGAATCGAGACAGTACTTGAAATTGTTTATAAAAGTGAAAAACCTTTTTTTCTTTTAACATATAACATGGAGGTGTTTGGAGCGGCTCAATAAATAAAAGCAAAACAGGCTGAGCGAATAACGGGTCAAAACGGGTTATCTTTAATAAAGGTCGGTCCTCTGGGGCCGACCCGTCAACACCTCTAATTATGGGACCTCTAAACTTAGAGGAAGGAAATACAGTAGTCTTTATGACACTTAAAAGTAAACAACAAACTAAGATTATAAGTTTTGGTTTGACAAATATTAGCATTTAATTTTCATTTATGATACTCTTCAGCAAAGAAATATTAAAGAAATTTCTAAACTCAAACTAACAACTAACACCTATAAAAATTGCCAAGCAAATTTGTCTCGGATACGGGATTAAACAGACGTATAGCATTGGTGTCAAGAGTCATCAAATACATATATGACCAAGTACATAAACCGGACAAAAAGATTATCTACTTCAACCCCTCATCTAACCCGTCTATTTTGCAGCATTTGGAATACTATAAAAATTACTCGTTTTGCATAAAAAATAGTTAACAGGTTGACGAAGTTACTTTGCGCGCTTTGATCCACACCAAAAAATTACTCGTTTTGCATAACAAATAGTTTTTAATAAATATAAAATGCATGTCACATAGGTATAAGATGTTTAACTAATAAAATTACTCGTTTTCACTTTTGAGGAGGGTGGGGCTTGGATGTAGGATGTGGAGATGACACCCAAAGTACAACTCCAAATGTACATTTTAAGGGAAAACCTGTATTTACATTAATGTACTGGTCTTAAAATGGCTTCTGGGCTGATGAAACTGTTCTTCAAATGGCTTACGGGTTGATGAAACTGAAACCTCATCATCGTTATCATCATACTCAGTAAATCCTACCAATAGCAAAGCTAAGGTAGGGTCTGAGGAGGATAAGATATAGACAACCTTACCTCTACCCTGTAAGAATAGAGAGGTTGCTTCCGGTGAGACCCCGTCTCGATAGTAGTTTTGCATCAAGCCTTGGACATAAGGCACATAACACTCAACACTCGGGACAAAGGCCGATTAGTGCACGTACCCTTTTGTCTTTCGATTATCAATGCCACCACATGATGCATTATTAACCGTCTGCCGCTTTTAACGTTATTTTTATGAAATTAGTAAAATAACGTTAAAATTAGTGCAAAAGGCTTGTTTAGTCAGATTTCCTAAAGATGATGGGTTCAAACCTGTTTCTAAAAAGGTACAGTTCACTGTTCAGACTAGACCAGAGGGAATGTGTTCAGTTAGGACGTTGACCGAAATATTGACCTTCACGAGATTTTTTGATTTTACTAGTTCTGGAGGTACAGAACCTGATAACTTATTGCCATCTAGACAAAGATCAAGCAAATCCGTCAATTTTCTAAAGATGCATGAATATGAACGTCATAACATTTTTACTTTCAACTTTGTTTCTATACTTTCATCTTTCGCAAATTATTGTTTTACGTTTCGTTTAAAATTTTGCGGGTTTAACACGGCGCACCGTGTGTGTGGTTCAATGATTTTACATTTCGTTCTACATTTTGTGAGTTAACACGACACAACGTGCGTGTATGGTTCAACGTTTATACATCTATTTTTTCCTGTTTGACAGGTTCGTTACAACGCACGGGCCCTAGATCGACTCAGTTATTCTTTTCTATGTTTTACGTTTCGGTCTAATTTTTTCACATTAACACCCCGTAACTTCAGTGTTGGTAGCCACTGTCGGTGGTTTGACATTGGTACTATTTGGCACGGTTTTATACCCCACCGCAGTACCGAAGGCTTATTGTAGTTAGTATTAAAATACATCAAAAAAATTATTTGTTAGATTTACATGTATTCCAAAATAAGAAAGATATTACATATGTATAAAGATTTGCTAAGAGTAAACGAGAGTGGGGAGATGAATTAATTGATAAGAAAATACTTTTTTAATGTTGTATTTAATAATAAAATAATAGTGATAGTATAAAAAATTGATATTGATTAGTTTTTTTTACGAGTTCTCATAATTCTCACAATATTTTGAGTTTTCAATATATTATTAATCAAATATTCAACATGCAATATGCTCGAATATTTTATACCTAATAAATAAGTAACTCACAATGTCTCATGCCACAATTTTGTAAGCACGGTGAAAGAATTTCATTGTTAAATTAAAAAATGAAAAACTTTAAAAACTTAATTAAGATCATCAACTGAAAATGGATCTTGATTTCATTTCATTTGCTACAACTATTATCTAACAACTACAAACTAGAATTCAAATCTATATCTTTTACAAACATCATATATCTTTTTATAATTTAGAAAACATTGCTACCTGATTAATATGTATTACCCCGTGTATTACACGGGTTGAATAAATAAATTTTATATATTAAATAATAAAATAATATATCTTTAAAAACCTCATATATTACACGGGTTAAATAAATGTAATTTTATATATTAAATATTAAAAAGTTATATCTATAAGAACCATATGTATTGTACGGGTTGAATAAATATAATTTTATATACCAAATAATTAAACAAAGTTATATCTTTAAAACCATGTATATCACACGGGTTAAATAAATGTAATATTGTTAACCAAACAATAAAAAAGTTATATCTTAAAAAAATAAAGTTTATTGGAGATAATTACATCATTGTAAAGAATAAGAGTAAATTTGTATATTAAAAATAAAAAGTAGGTGTCTGTAAAAAATAAGTAATAATTTGGTAAAAGAAAACTAAAAAATGTAGCTATTAAATGACACGTTAGGTAATATAAACAATGAAGATAATATGATATAGAAAATCAAATAAATAATATTATAAATGAGAAGTATCCGTTAAATTTAAACTAAATAATAATTATCTATAATTAAGTAGAATATATTAAACTAAATAATATTTAGCATAAGAGTTATCAATAACTAATTAGAAGAGATTAAATTAAATAATAAATCAAAAAATACATGATCTATGATGACAAGAGTTCTTAAAATAGTTTCTTTATTATATAGTATATATAGATATAGATATAGATTCCACCCGTATAATATACGAGTTATGCAATTAGCGATTAGAAACCCGTATCTGACCATGTCTTACGTTCAACAATTGTAACGACAAGCAAAAGACTAGACTCGTTCCAGTTAGATGTTTCGGGGGTTAGATTTGACATTTCCTTTGTGTATCTTGTGGCTTACGGCATTAATCTCACTTGTCATTGTTTTGGACTTCTGGGTCTCTAAATTCTGATCAGTTGTTACAAAATGGGTCTTAACTTCTAGTCGTTACAAAATGGGTCTTAACTTCTAGTCACTAACTGGACACATATTTATTATGATTTGATGTATAATATGTAATAATAATGCACAAAATTTAAATATTATTATTATTATCATAAATAACTTTTATATCATATATAATAAATAATTTTTGAAGCGTAACTTGGCTCATCTGTTTGCTATGAAAGACTTGGGTTTATTGCGTTATTTTTTTTGGTCTTGGGATTGCTCAAGTTCCAAGGGGTTATCTTCTATCTTAGAAAATAAAAAAAAATATACGACTATTGTTGGCAATTTAGTCTATCTTTCAGTCACTCAACCTGATATCATTCATGTAGTTCATGTTGTTAGCTAGTTTATCACTGCTATTATTACTGTTTATAGGGGAGTTTTTCATCGCATTCTGAAAATATATCCATGGCAATCAACTTCAGAGATGTTTCATTCGATCTCATCTCTAGAATTACGTACCTATAGCGCTGCAGATTGGGATAATGATTCGAATTATCGCAAATTTTGTTGACAACAAAGTTCTATTAAAAATGGATTTTTTTTCGAGTGTAGGTACCGTGCCAATATACTAAAGAATCGGTTTCCGATTCCGATTGAACAACATCGGCCCCGATAAACCGTCATTCGTTTTTATGGTTTTCGATTAATGTAAAATACATGTCCAAACTCTTTTGGGCATATTACCACTTTATTTTTTTGGGTTTTCTTTTACAGTTGCTGCGGCAAGTGCCAATACCTTAACGAGCCAAAACAATACTGACCTAATTCCTGCTGCATAGCGCGAGAGAATCATACTAGTTTATATAATTAAACTGTTTTAAAAATAGTTTTTTTTAATTAAATTGTTTTGTAATTTAATGGGTCAAACTTATAAATTATCTTTTTGAGGAATTAATGGTTTTGTTTTGAAGACGATATTACTTCACGGTAAAAGCATTACTACATGAATAGTACATTTAATAGTTTTTTTTGGTTTTTTCCATTTTCTTTTAACTAATTACTTTATTACTTTTTAGTAAAAAAGCATTATAGGATGAATAGTACATTTATTTTTTTTTGTTTTTTTCTTTTTCTTTTAACTAATTACTTTATTACTTTTATTATATATTATATATTATATATTATATATTTATATATTAAAAAGCATTACTACATGAATAGTACATTTAATAGTTTTTTTTTGGTTTTTTTCATTTTCTTTTAACTAATTACTTTATTACTTTTATTATAAAAGCGTGTGGTTTTTTCTATTTTCTTTTAACTAATTACTTTATTACTTTTATTATAAAAGCGTCGCTAGATGAATAGTACATTTAATAGCTTTTTTATATCTTTTATTTTCTTTTAACTAACTTTTACTATTTCTTTTATTATGTGGTTAGCAAGACAAATATCAATAAATAAATAACAAATTTACATACAAATACATGAAGTGTAAATACACTAAGTTAGTCTAATAATTATCATTAATTTTAACCTTTTTTATGTTCTTTTATAATTAAAAATAATATAATGTTTATTAAATTTTGAGTATTCCATTTTCTTTTAACTAATTACTTTTATTAATATTTTTATTATAAAAGCGTCGCTAGATGAATGGTACATTTAATAGCTTTTTTTGATATTTTTTATTTTCTTTTAACTAACTTTTACTATTTCTTTTATTATGTGGTTAGCAAGACAAATATCAATAAATAAACAACAAATTTACGAACAAATACATGAAGTGTATATACACTAAGTTAGTCTAATAATTATCATTAATTTTAACCTTTTTATGTTCTCTTATAATTAAAAATAATATAATGTTTATTAAATCTTGAGTATACTATTGTAACGTGCCTAATTTCTCTCTCTCTCTCTATATATATATATATTTAAAACTAGGTTGTGTGTAATAATTCATAATTCACAACTATATGAATAGTACATTTAATAGTTTTTTTTGGTTTTTTTTTTTTCCCTTACTAGATGAATAGTATATTTAATAGCTTTGTTTTAACATTTTTTTTCTTTTAACTAACTGTTTTATTTCTTTTCTTATGTGGTTAGCAAGACAAATATCAATAAATAAATAACAAATTTACTTACAAATACATGAAGTGTCACTAAGTTAGTCTAATAATTATCATTAATTTTAACCTTTTTTATGTTCTTCTATAATTAAAAAATAATATGATGTTTATTAAATTTTGAGTATACTATTGTGACGTGTCTAATATATTATATATATATATATATATATATATATATATATATATATATATATATATATATATATAAAACTAAGTTGTGTGTAGTAATGTATAAGTAATTGAAGCACAAACCTATATGTTATCTAATTTACCCCAATATATTTTTGTTTAAAGTGACCTCGTTCACCCTCTTCGTTATCCTAATAATATAATGCAATGCTTTACTAAAATTTTGAATATACTGTTGTATATGCTTATTTTTATCCATATTTCAATTAATTTATTGAATGGTTAAATACAATTGTTTTTTTACCGTGACAAAACCAAATAGATATATTAGAGCAACTTCGAACCAGAACCAGTAATCAATTTTATGGTTGTCCATATAAATTTATTTTCATCCACATTTCAATTTCAATTAAAGTATTGAATCGTTAAATATCATTGTTTTTCTACCGTGAAAAAGCAAGCAGATATATTAGAGCAACTTCGAACCAGAACCAGTAATCAATTATGGTTGTTCACATTAATTTCAATAAAAATCGAGTTTTTCTCGCTATAGAGTATCTCTTTTAATCGTAAACAATAACAAGGGCCAACACGACGTACCACTATCATGAAAGTTAGAACTCATATTGTCCGAACAATATCGGTACCAATATTTGTTTTTATCTCTTTCTGTTGTTATACCAAGTATTGATAATTTATCAACACCGTAGTAAACCAAACTAATAACAATCAAATTTTTGTTGCAACGCAAGTGATAATTCCACTAGTTGGAATTAAAAGAAAGTTAATGACTAAAAGACAAAAGAGTCAAAGCAAATGTTGACATTCTTTTATTGGAAATTAGGTTCATAAATCTTTTAAACTATTTCACTATATTTTAATACCAAAAAATAAAAATTTATTCCTCAAGTTATAAAATGATGTTTTTTTTACAAAAGTCACATCTAGCGTGCTACAAACCATGCATCAACCCATTTAGATTGGAGGATATGAAATGGAGCCTCTAAAGACTCCATTGTGTCATTTTAACGACACATTAGCATCACATAAGCACATTAATGTCATGTAAGCAATGCCCCTTTAACAACCAAGAAATTGGTTAAGGACCCACAATGGTGCACCCCCCTCTCTATTTAATCTTTTTGTTTAAAAGGTTAAAGTGAAGTGGGCACACATTTCATCCGCTATTCTTCGCTATTGGGTTGGCGAGCATTGAATAGTGCCCCCCTGAAAAAAATTGGCGCCCAAGCAACGAAGAGGGCGCACTATATTGGTTGATAAATGCTGAGGTGGATGGGGCAATAGCGCCGATACTACCCAGCCTTGCAATGTTGTGTCTAGCACATCTATAATAATACGTCTAATATTACATAAGTGTGTCCAAGTTGTCTATGCCTAACACAATAACAAACTCTGATTACTGCCGATATGTCCAATTCGTTACAACCGTACCTATAAAACCACTTGTAATTGAACAAACACATCTAGCCTAGCCCTAAAATATGAGTCATATGTTGGATCCTTTGTACATTACATTAATGAAACAAGCTTCAGTTGCCAATAACAATCTATGATAAAAAAATAAAAATAAAAAAAACCTGAAATTAACTTTTTACAAGTTAGTTAGAAAATATACAAATAAATCCTAATTAACTAACTAAAATTCCATGCCCAACCTCGCAAGTAAGCCATTTGGTCATTACTATGTTATTTCAGGAAGATCAAGAAGAGGACTTTGACTTTTCTACAGTCAACAAAACTCTTGCTATAATAGATTGCAGCTTTAAACAGTTTTCTGTTCAAAATCAAAATGTTACTGAACTTACTCTTCATTCTTTTTGTACTTTTCTCTTCACCGCTTCCCGCTTCTGCTTCAAAATCAGAAGCTGCTTATGCATTGCTCAAATGGAAAACCAGCCTCATAAACCAACACAATCCCATGGTCCCTTGATCCTACCCGTATAAACCAAACCACGAGTACCGCACCATGCACCTGGTACGGCGTTCATTGCAATGATCAAGGGGACGTAGTAAACTCAACCTTTCTACTTCAAGATTAAATGGTACACTTCAAAACTTCACCTTTTCGTCTTTCGCTAGTCTAACACATCTAGACTTTAGACAAAATGACATTTTCAGACCCATCCCGGTTGAGATCAGGCTTCTTCATAATCTCTTGTTTCTTGATCTTTCGGGTAATCGTTTTTCTTGAAAAATTCCTTCAGAAATTGGAATGTTAACGAATCTTGAGATCCTTTCATTGCACAGTAATACTTTTGAAGGTGATATTCCTGTTTCTTTAGGAAATTTGAGCACTTTGGGTTATCTTCGTGTTGATGATAATAGGTTATCAGGCTCTATACCTCTAGAACTAGAAACCTTGTACAATCTCATGACGGTCAACATGTCGTTCAACATCCTAACAGGACAGATCCCGTCTGGTCTAGGAAATCTCACTAAATTGTCTGAATTGTACCTCTTTTGGAACAATCTTACAGGTTCGATCCCACCAACGTTAGGAAATTCCAGCTCTTTAAGAAGTTTATATTTATATATGAACAAACTTTCGGGTCTAATTCCTGATGAATTAGGAAACATGAAGAATCTGATTTTGTTACATTTCGGCCACAATCAGCTCACGGGTTCCATCCCGGTTTCACTTGGAAACCTGACCAAGTTAAAGATGCTGGATGTTCATGAAAACTTACTTTCTGGCATTGTTCCACCAGAACTTGGAAAATTGGAGTCTTTGATTGAAGAGTAAACTGCCATTTTGGGCCCTGAGGTTTGGGCAGTTTTGCCACTTTAGTCCAAATCTCAAACTTTTTACATCTGAGTCCCTGTGGTTTCAGTTTTATTGCCATTTTGGTCCAAAAGTGATATTTGTCTTCTAAAATCCTACTATTTTGTCCTTTTCCTCGGGGGCAAAATGGTCATTTTAAGCATTAATATACATTATATATATAAATAAACCTCAAATTCTGCTTAAAATGACCATTTTGCCCCTGAGAAAAATGACAAAATAGTAGGAATTTAGAAGACAAAAATCACTTTTGGACCAAAATGGCAATAAAACTGAAACTACAGGGACTCAGATGCAAAAAGTTTGAGATTTGGACTAAAGTGGCAAAACTACCCAAACCTCAAGGACCAAAATGGCAGTTTACTCTTGATTGAATTATCCTTCAGTCACAACAAGCTTAGTGGTCAAATCCCAGCTTCAATAGGAAATCTAAGCAGATTAGAGCAGTTGTATCTTAATGACAACCAATTTAACAGTTCTATTCCTAAAGAGTTGGGAAATTTAACTTCTCTTGTTGAGTTGATCTTGCTCCTTAATCGGTTAAGTGGTCCAATCCCAGATTCACTCGCTAACCTAACAAAGTTGGAGCAATTTGCACTGCATGACAATAACTCTCGGGTTTTTTTCCTGCAGCGATACTCAACTGTAAAAAACTAAGATATTTGACCTTAGGCAACAACTCACTCGTCGGTCGCATCCCTAAATCTATTTGCATTTTGAGATCTTTGGAGACTCTTTACCTCGGAAGTAACCTGTTTAGTGGCAGGATTCCGCAATGCCTGGTTAATTTCAGCCACAATCTAACAGTACTGGATATACGGTTGAATCATTTGCATGGAAACATCCCCACAACATTCTTGAAGCAAAATAACAATTTAAAGACTCTCAACTTGAACGGAAATCAACTTCAAGGCTCGATTCCTGGGACTTTGATCACTTGTAGGAATCTTGAAGTTTTGGATTTGGGAGACAATAAGCTAGCCGGTGGATTCCCGCACTGGATTGACAACCTTCTCTAGATGCAAGTTCTTGTCTTGAGAGGTAATAAACTCAATGGCACGTTACACACATCCAACACCAAAACCCCGTTTCCAAAGCTGCGAATTCTTGATCTATCTAGCAACGAGTTTACAGGGCTTTTGCCTTCAAAATACTTCAAGAACTTTAAAGCTATGATGAGCTTGGATAGTCCTGCATCTGGAGAGCTGTACATGGATGGAAAGTTCATGTATTATGATACAGTGTAACTAGGAGTGAAAGGATTGAGGCTGCACCTAAAGAAGATATCGGTTGACTACTATAATATAGATCTTTCGGTTAACAGATTCAAAGGGGAGATACCTGATACGACTGGAGAGCTAAAATCGCTTCGGTTTCTCAACCTATCGCATAACAATCTCACGGGTAGAATCCTAACAAACTTGACAAACCTTGTTCAGCTTGAACATTTAGATCTTTCTTCTAATAAGATGGTAGGCAACATTCCTGCACAACTTGCAAGTCTGACGTTTCTTGTAGTTGTAAATTTTTCGCAAAATCATCTTCAGGAGCCATACCGAAAGGTAGACAATTCAATACGTTTGACAACAGTTCATTTCAAGGGAACAATGGATTATGTGGATTCCCCTTGACAAAGAACTGTGGAGGCGATCGCATGCCATCCTCTCCGACGCTTGAAGAGGATGATGAAGACGAAGATGATACTTTCTTTAATGGCTTTTCTTGGGAATCTGTTGCTATGGGGTATGGATTTGGGATGTTAATAGGATTGGGTGTTGGATGGCTTGTTTTTCGTTTGCGAAAGCCAAAATGGGTTATCATGATCACTGAAAGAAAACAATTTAGACGCGAAAAATAACCAAGAAAGATTCATCGATCAGTAGATGGACGGCCATTAGAGCTATAAAGCGCAATCGGATTCCTGAAGTTTCTGATTATAGTATTTGATTCAGTGTTGAAGATATGTTTTAGTGTTTGATTATAAATTTTACCCACTTGAGCATTTGTTCTTATAATCCAATGCCTCATAATTCATTAAATGTTTTAGTGTTTGATTAAAGAATTTATCTACTTGAGCATTTGTTTGATATCCATATGCTAATAAATGATCCTTTAGTTTCTAACTATTTAACCATTTAATTCAAATTTGAGGAGTGAAATCAGAATGCCATGCTATTACCTACAGAAAACAATAATTTGTGCAATGCTTAGTAGTACTACTTTCATTTTGACGATTCATATGTAATTATTTATTTTCATTGTGTGCAGTGGCGGATTTATAGTGTTAGTAGGGGTAGTTCGAAAGAGAACCCCCATAGAGCCCATAAATGTCAGAAAACATAAATTGTGTTAAAAAAAAAAAACTTTACGCGTTACGTCATTTGCCTAACGAACGTTAGATTTGTTTAGGTAAATCCAGTCATGTGCACTGCAAGTGAGGGTATTTGATCATGTCATCCTGATACCCATTTGCGCTCTTAAAAAAAAAACACACACACAACCCTGCTATGATACGAACCGAATCGTAATAAAATGATCTAAAGAAAATAGGTAAGAAGTTGAAAGAATTTAAGGATTTTTGAAAGAGACTCAATTCATCAATTATCTAAATACATCTGGCTCATACAAAGCCTTACAGAAACAATACGAAATAAACAAAATGTCTAACTTGCAACTAAGAAAACCATCGCCACTAACCCACTATCTAATCATGCAAAAGAATAATGATAACTGTTAGCAAATGGGAACATATGTGCATGCCTTGTAGAATGTGCTACTTGGTAGGTTATAATTGATGGTTCTTATTGGGTCCAAGAAAAAAAAAGGCAACGTCACTGTTTATTAAAATTTCTTTTTAATAAGAAGAGCTAACATAATAACATAAAAGTAAAAAAACTAATACATTTATACTATTCACGGCAACGGTTTTAGTAATACAGTAAATATCAAGTGCAAATGGGTTTTAACACAAAAAGTGAATGAAGATTTTTTTTTCAAATTTCATCTATTTAAACATTATGTTTAGTTGTAAAATGTATAAAAAATCATGTATTTACTCTAGTAGAGTAACGATGTGTAAATATTCTATAGTGATTACATTATTTTACTAATGTAAGTACATGATTTTTTTTATTCTGAGCGAATTACGTGCTTGACAAGAGGGTAAAAACACTAAAAGGAAAATTCTCTTCTTCACTTCATACGTTCAGTATGTTAAGCCTATTTGTACAACAACCTTACTCGTAATATATAATATGATATAATTTATCACAAGATGACTATGAACACTTTTGAAAAGAAGTCGATGTTGTGACCACACCAGTGACGGATCTTAAAAACTTTCATAGGGGTAACGTTTTAAAAGAAAGGGGTAGCGAAATCGAAAAAAACGTTAAATTTTTTCAAAATTTACACTCTGCTAGAGCACCAAGGGGTAGCGGAGGCTACCACTTATAATAAGGTACATCCGCCCCTGGACCACACGTAATTCGCTTAAAGACTTGCAAATTTGAATATCCCAGGGGACGAGGAAAATTCAAAACCTACTTCTAAAATATCCACAAACATAATTATCAAACAACTCAAGTTTGCTTCTAACGTTTGACATGTGTTGCAAGCTAGAAACATGGTGCATATCAATTCTATACATCCTTCACACGAGTTGTTCATACTTTCATACGATAAAATTAACCTTTTAAAGGCCGTCTATTTTTTATTAATAAGTTTTTAGTTTGCTAATAAATAGTGTTTTTATTTTTTACCTCAAGTTGCAAAAACATTTGTAAATCTTTATTAATAAGTTTTTAGTTTACCAATAAATAGTGTTTTTATTTTAGTTGCAAAAACATTTGTAAAAATCTCAATTTTGTTTGTAGTCTATGGAAACAATATAATCTTTACCAGACATATAAATAGATTTTGTTTAGTAGTCTGTGGAAACAATATAATCTTACCTAATTATAAATAAAAGGGTGGCTAAAGGTACCCTTATATGAAAGGATAATACTATTATATTATATATATATATATATATATATATATATATATATATATATATATATATATATATATATATATATAAACCAACTTCTTAACTAAAATCAACTTTCTACCTTTTTATTTTCAAAATAGTGGATGTTTTTTTAAATTTGACCTCTTGTTATAGATGATGAATTCTGCACCTTGTCATGTGAAGTGTTTTAAGTGAACTAATAATATATTTGATTTATTATTTATTTATTATGTGGTCAGAATATGTGATGTGAAAATATCAGGAAGATTAATTTATTGGAATAAATTCTAAATTCTTTCTTTTTATCTTTGAATGATACCCTTATACTTTGGTTGTTATACTGTGTTCAAGTACCGTAATAAACCGATACCAATACATTTATTCATTTCAATGATTCCGATCAATGTAAAACATGTGTTAATATCATTTTGAGTATCTAGTTTCTTTTTTTAAATTATTATAGCGAGTGTCAGTAACATAACGAACCAAACCGATAACAATCAAATTCCCGCTGCAAAGCACAGGTGAATCACACTAGTTACTTTTTATCATGAGAAAGTCCATCAAGTGTGTGAAGAGGAAAGGTACGTTTAGCAACACCACCAACCGTTTTCAGTTGCCATTTATAAACATTTAAATACATTTTTAGAAAATCATGTATCCATTTGATAAAAAGATACAACTGAAATCAACATGTATACATTTAGCAACACACATTAAAAATTCATACCACTCGTATGTATTCATTTAATTGAGATACAACTGAAAGCAACTTATTTTGACCTAGGCTCATTTGAATTCTATGTGTCTATTTATTGCAAGGATTAATGTGTAATTAGAAGTTTTTTTTTTTTATTTTTTATTCAATTTTTTAGCATACATGTCTAACGGTATGTACCACTTTTTGAAATCAACAATTAAGCCAAACCATACCGAAAGAACTATAAAAACTAGTTTCTTTGGTTTTTTTTTCAATCCCGTGATGAATTTCAAATAAGATTATTTTCAAGTAATACTTTCTCTTTTTTTCAATGTTCAAAAATGTATAAATTATTTTTTTTTCAAGTTCTTTATTTTCCAATCATCGGTCAACTTTAGAATTTACTCCAACTCTAATTTTTGTACACTAACTTAAACTTTTCATAATGCTGTAATTTAATTAAATGAAATTATTTGGTAATTAAAAGCCACCTTGAAGATTTTTTTTCAATTGATAGCATATTTAATGGCAATGATGGATAGAGTCTAGCCTCCTTGCAGGGGTGTCAGGTTATATCGTGAGTTTCACCTGACTTTTCGTCCCACTGTGTATTACGCCATAGAGTTATGCTCTTATGGTGGCACAACAACTGACAAGTGACAACCGACGGCATAGTTTCTTGGGGAAAGCCTAAGCCAAACTCTGAAGCCAGACTGGGCCCAGTTAAGACTACATAGTCTGGCCGGAGTGGGGCAGCGGACTCTCCAATTTGAAAAGTGCGGTAGCCTAATACAAGAAAGTCGTCGTTCCAAAAAATAGCATATTTAAGATAACGTAAAAGTAAAAGGCTAAAATTCTATGTAATGTTATTGATCTGTAATTCTTATGTAATTTTTCTCTCATTAAAATTTGAAACCGGTTATATTTCAAGGAAAAAAAGTTATTGACTTCTTGTCATCACATGAGGGTCGGTCAAAGATTTCTAAACTTCACAATGATTGAAGTTGTAGCCATGACTTACTAAAAGTAGAAACCTAATTATTGTTGTTGAATGTGCACATAATGAAAATCGAGATGAATGTAATATTGTTGGAAGTCACAAGAAATACAAAGGAAATTTCCAAACCCCAAAAATCCTTGGATGGCTTACGTGTTAGATACATAAGAAATTCTTAATGGACCACACAACCGAGTTTTGGTTTCGTGTTATACCCTTTGCTCCACTCATTAAAAGCATTAATTTAAAATTATAATGTGTTCATAAGATAATTTTTTAGGTGCTCGTATTTTTTAGTAGGGCTCCCAAGTTCCAAGGTTAATTTAATGGTTAACATTTATAATATTTTAATTAACAAAAAGCTAACAATGGCTGGAAGGACAACAAAGGAACAACTAAAATATAGACTTTTAGCGTTTAAATCTAGTATCATCGACGTTTTATATTCAAATAATTTTTATATAAATTATTATTTTTAAAAGACTCAGTACCAGAAATAAACAGTTTTATTTTTTTTAATTTGACTATAACAAAGCAAGTGATTGTACGATAAACAATGCTTATAACCCGTACAACTATGCGTCTAAACTTGTAGCTTAACTTGTGCATCTACCTCACACTAATAACCCTGAGAATATCCAAAACCTTTGTTTGAGATACAAGTAAACAACAATTTTGTCATTGATATGTAACATCAGAAAGGACTTTGACTTTTCTAAAGTCAACAAAAATCTTGCAATGATAAATTGCAGCCTTAAACAAATTCCTATTTAAAATCAAAATGTCACTGAAGTTACTCTTCATTCTTTTTACACTGTTCTCTTCATGCCTTCCTTCTTTTGCTGCAAAACCAGAAGCAGCTGATGCTCTACTCAAATGGAAAACCAGCCTCATAAACCAAAACAAACCGTTACTATCTTCATGGTCCCTTGATCCAACTACTAATCTGACCCATGTAAACCGAACCACGAGTACCGCACCATGCACCTGGTACGGCGTTCATTGCAATGATCAAGGGGATGTAGTAAAACTCAACCTTTCCACTTCAAGATTAAACGGTACACTTCAACACTTCACCTTTTCATCTTTCGTTAGTCTAACACGTCTAGACCTTAGACTAAACGACGTTTTCGGATCCATCCCAGTTGAGATCAGGTATCTTTCTAAACTCGTGTTTCTTGATCTTTCTAGTAATAGTTTTTCCGGAACTATTCCTCAAGAGATTGGAAGGTTAACAAATCTTGTGACCCTTTCATTGCATAGTAATAATCTTGAAGGTCATGTTCCAGTTTCTCTAGGAAATTTAAGCAAGTTGGGTTATCTTCGTGTCGATGATAATAATCTATCAGGTTCTATACCTCCAGAACTAGGAAACTTGTACAATCTCGTGATGGTCAATAAGTCGGTCAACTTACTAACCGGACACATCCCGTCTAGTCTAGGAAATCTGACTAAACTCTCTGAACTATACCTCTTCTTAAACAATCTTACGGGTTCGATCCCACCATCTTTAGGAAACTTGAGCTCGTTAAGGATCTTATATTTATACATGAACAAGCTTTCGGGTCGAATTCCTAGTGAGCTAGGAAACATGAAGAGTCCGAACTGTTACTTTTCGGCCACAATAAGCTCACGGGTCCCATCCCGGCTTCACTTGGAAACCTGACAAAGTTAAAGATACTGATGTTCATGAAAACTTACTTTCAGGTGTTATCCCACCAGAACTCGGAAAACTAGAGTCGTTGATTCAGTTAGCGTTAAGTCACAACGAGCTTAGCGGTCAAATCCCGGCTTCAATAGGAAATCTAAGTAGATTAGAGCAGTTGTTCTTTAACGACAACCAATTTATCGGTTCTATTCCTAAAGAGTTAGGAAACTTAAACTCTCTTGTTGAGATGCTCTTGCTCCTTAATCAGCTAACTGGTCCGATCCCAGATTCACTCGGTAACCTAACAAAGTTGGAGCAATTCGCGCTGCATGACAATAAACTCTCGGGTTATTTTCCTGAAGCGATACTCAACTGTAAAAAACTAAGATATCTGACTTTAGGTAATGATTCGCTAGTTGGTCCCGTCCCCAAACCGATTTGCAACTTGAGATCTTTGGAGACTCTTTACCTTGGAAGTAACCAGTTTGGTGGCAGGATTCGCAATGCCTGGTTAACTTCAGCCACAATCTCACGGTATTGGATTTACGGTTGAACCGTTTGCATGGAAACATTCCCACAACATTCTTGAAGCAAAATAACAATGTAAAGACTCAACTTGAACGGAAATCAACTTCAAGGCTCGATTCCTGGGACTTTGATAGACTGTAGGAAGCTTGAAGTTTTGGATTTGGGAGACAATAAGCTGACCGGTGGATTCCCGCACTGGATTGATATACTTCCTGAGATGCAAGTTCTTGTCTTGAGAGGTAATAAACTCAGTGGGACGTTACACACATCCAACACCGAAACCCTGTTTCCAAAGCTGTGAATTCTTGATCTATCTAGTAACGAGTTCACGGGTCTTTTGCCTTCAAAATACTTCACGAACTTTAAAGCTATGATGAGCGTGGATGGCGCTGCATCCGGAGAGTTCTACATGGATGGAAAGTCCATGTATTATGATACAGTGGAGCTAGGAGTGAAAGGATTGAGACTGCACCTAGAGAGAATATCAGTCATCTACAATACTATAGATCTTTCGGTTAACAAATTTGAAGGGGAGATACCTGACACGATTGGTCGGTTAAAATCGCTTCGTTTCTTAACCTATCGCATAACACTCTCACGGGTAGAATCCCCACAAACTTGATAAAACTTGTTCGGCTTGAACATTTAGATCTTTGTTCTAATAAGATGGTAGGCAAAATTCCTGCACAACTTGCAAGTCTGACGTTTCTTGTAGTTGTAAATTTTTCGCAAAATCAGCTTCAAGGAGCCATACCTAAAGGTGGACAGTTCAATACGTTTGATAGTAGTTCATTTCAAGGGAACAATGGGTTATGTGGATTCCCATTACAAAGAACTGTGGAGACGACGGTGTGTCATCCTCTCTGACGCCTGAAGAAGATGAGGATGAAGACGAAGATGATAGTTTGTTTAATGGATTTTCTTGGGAATCTGTTGCTATGGGGTATGGATTTGGGATGTTAATCGGATTGGGTATCGGATGGTTTGTGTTTATTTGGGAAAGCCCAGATGGGTCATTAGGATTGCTGAAAGACAACAATTTAGACATGAAGGAATATCAAGAAAGATTCATGGAAATAGAGGATGGACAAACACAAGAGGTCGCAGGCGCAGGCGGAGTTCTCAAGTTTCTGATGTTTGATCTTCAATTTCCTTTTAAAAGTCTTGTATAGTTTACAAAATACAGTGTTGTAAATATGTTATAGTGTTTGATTCTTATAGTGTCATGATATCTTTTAGGTATATATAACATTGTATCAAGTTTTTGAGAAGTAACAAACTATCAAATAACCAAAAACAAAAAATCTTTAGATTCAATATACAAGTATAATAAAAGTCAAACATACATTATGATCTTGTATCCAAATATTGCAAAAATTCAAAACCATTTGGTCAAATCACCCAACCAAGCTTTCAACTATCAACCATCTAGCATTCCACCCCACATTGTTTAAGAATCGGGCCCGATTGTTTCGGCAAGAAAGGGTCAATCCGAACCCAAACCAACGAGAAGATCGAAGCCAGAAGAACCGACCACAAAACAACAATAGTTGGAGTCCGGTTTTGCCTTCCCATCAAACCCTTTAGGAAAGGATACAAATGCACAATGACCCAAAATGCAAAAAACAGCTTCCCAAACAGCGGGCCCCACGACCCATACCCGTTGTTGATCGCACCAGATATTCCCGCCACAACGCCAACCATGTTCATGATGATTAAAGTTGTTGGCGGGATTAGAAGTGTTGTCCATTTGAATAAGTACAGCTCACCGAATTCACCATCATCGGCTGCTTTTGATGTGACGGTGAAACTGGTGTCAACGCCACCAAGAACCTTTAGAAGACCTTGAAACACTGCAAAAAGATGGGCGGAGACACCACCAATCACCCAAAATTGTTCGTTTCTCCACAGATCTTGGATGCTGACGTGGCTCCACCTGAGCTCAAGCACAGCGGTCATTATGATCGAAATGAAAAGCGCAAGGAACCACATGCTTGCAAGGTTGTTAAGCTGTTGAATACATGGAAATGTTAGTAAATTTATGTTATTTAGATGTTAAAAGACGGATACACCCTCGATTTCTGAATAGCTACAAGGGTTAAATAGTAATTTTAATGCATTCAAATGCTTCTGTAGAACAGTTGTGAAAGACTACATTTTTGGTCAAGATCAATTCAAGACACTAGTCAAAGGATAGTTTTCTGTTATTTAGATGTTAGAAAGACAAATATACCCTCGATTTTGAACTCACTAGGGTTAAAAAGGTAAATTTATGTATCAAATCTTTCTGTAGAAAATTTGTAAAAGACTATATTTTTGGTCAAAGATCAGTTTAGGACACTGGTCGAAGGGTAGTTTTCTGTTAGCCAGATGTTAAAAGACCAAAAAATACCCCCATTCTGGACTAAAAAGAGGGTTAAAGTAGTAATTTATGTCATACAGAAAACTAGCCAAAGAGTAGTTTCGTTTTATTTGGATGTTAAAAGACGAAAATACCCTCATTGTCTAACTAACTGTCAACAGAAACTTTACCGTTGGGATGATGAATTTTCCAGTAAGTAGACAAACAGCCGGAAGGGTGCAATAAGCAAGCAACGGGATCGAAGTAAAAGGGTAAACGATTGTGTTAATGTAAGCGAGCCTCTGGAGCGTTTTCAGCTTCCCGGCCCACGCGTACCAGAGCGGGCAATGGCGGCTCATGAAAATCTCAACCGAACCAAGAGCCCATCGAAGCACCTGGTGCAACCTGTCGGACAAATTGATCGGTGCAGACCCTTTGAATGCGGCCCTTTTTGGCATACAGTAAACCGATTTCCATCCTCTACAATGCATCTTGAATCCTGTCAGGATATCTTCTGTGATCGACCCGTAAATCCATCCAATCTGTTGAAGAAAAGGGTTAAAAAAGTCAAGTTAATAGATATTCAGTTAAAAAGAAAAACATGTCAAATAGGTCATACAAATCGAATAGTATATTCAAACACATAAAACCTCAATTGTATCACTAGAAACATGTGTTTATTACTTTATTGTTATAAAATATATATATATATATATAACTTTTTAATCTTATTTGCATACTAGCTATTTTATAATTTTGAAAAAGTAGATGAAACAGTGTTTACTGGTCCGCCCAACCCGGTTTGACACGTTTAGACCCGTACAAAAAGAATACCTGTTTTGCCGCGTTACACAAACTTGTCTAACAAACCAATATTATTATAAAAATGTAGTTTATGTAATGTAATATACCTTGTAATTATTGCATCAGTTAGTTTCCAATAAAATGGACAATTATCCACCAGGTCAACCCGACAAACTAGACTGGTTCTAACCCGTTACCCAACTGACCCATTTTGCCACCTCTTTACATTACCAACCCGTCATTATTTTCCGAGTTACTTAACAGAAAAAACTGTATTTTTAGTTCTTTACCTCTTTGCCCCATTCAGTTTTCTCTTCATATCCACAGCTAATAACATGAATGGCTTCTTTAATCAAAGAATTACTGTTAGTTCCTTCAGGAATGCCACCGTTTTCCATCAAAGTTGTCGTTATAAAAACCGGAGATTGCCCGAACCGTTTCTCAAAATTCTTTTGCGACATCAACGACGACTTCTCCAACTCGTCGTAACCCTCGAGCCCTTCTTCAATCCCCTCAAGATCGTAAACGGGTGTCATCGACTTTTTCGAGTACTTCTTTTTGCTTCCAAATTTTCCCAGCCCAAGTAGAGCTTTCAACCCTTTCTTCTTTGACTTTGACTTGTCCTTTGACTTTTTCCTTGACCCACCACAACAGCAGCAACAGCACCATGAAGTCCAGCAATCACATGTCATCTTTGCTCTTTTTTCCGACACCGGGGGATCGTATCCGTATAACGCCTGCCGGTTAAAGACACAACCCGTACCGACATACACCGGGCCTTGAATCCCGTCAAGTCCTCTCATGTTAATCTGTAAATATCGGGAAACTGTTATGTAAGTAAACGGATCAAAACTGCCATAGGTTAATAGTTGGTTATTGAAAGTTTGAAACTTACATCGAAGAACACGACATTGCGATTGGCATACCGATCGTTGCGATCTATACCGTCGAATCGTTGCGGGAACTGGACGTAGCAGAGCTTTTTACCCAACTGTGGGTCCATTAAGAAGCACATAGCTTCTCTTACAGCTTTACTGTTGTTGACATAGTGATCACAATCCAGATTGAGCATGAATGGTGCATTTGTAAGCACTGCAGACACTCGAATCTGATAAAAAAAAACAAAAATAAATACTTGAGTTAAAACACGATTGCGGCTACTTTGTTGATAGTTGACCGAAAAGACTACAATGTGTCGAAAAGTGTAACGTACAAGGGCATTCATGGCTCCGGCTTTCTTGTGATGGTTATAACCCGGTCGTTTTTCACGCGAAACGTAAACCAGTTTTGGTAATTCCTTGCCTTCAACATCAAGTGCACCTCCACTTCCTAGATAAACCTGTGCAGAATAGAACACGACATGCATGTTAAGTCGAGATTAAGTGGAACCCCGTTCTGATCCGTACCCATTTCGGTAAAAAACATTTTGACCCAGACCAAAATGACCACTTTTTGTAAAACGGGCCGTTCTGACACGACCCACCCTGATCTGAACACATTCTGACCCGTAGCCATTTTGGTCAAAACTTGTTATGACCCACACCAAATTTACCACTTTTTATTAAGACCCGAACTCACCCGAACCCGTTCTGACCCGACCCGACCTTTTTAACAGGTATAATTTGTAAGTAAGAAAATGTACGGCAAATAGTTGTGATAGTGGTATTTTATGCATTACATACGTATCTGACATTCAAGTCACAACAATTCAACGAAATTTTTTCGAATCATTTAAGTAAAAAATATATACCTGAATCATTCCCGGGTGATCTCGACTGTCATTACCGGGCCATGGTGTCCCGTCTTGCATTACCCAACCTTCTTCAGGCTTCTTCATAGCTTTAGCAACCAACGCGTTAATTCTCACCTTAAACTCTTCGTATTCTCTCTGTCAAATAAAAAACAATCAAATTCTCGTACTCGACTATATTAGTGTTTTGACAAGTTTAAGGAGAGGGTGTAACGAGGTACATTTAGCACAACCCTAAACAGTTTTACACTTACTTTCATGGCTCTACGATCCTTCACGAACGTAGGCTGCACTTTATCCTTCAAGTAATCAATCTTCTCCGAGAAATAAAACTCGGGTGCCCTCGGCTCTATGCTATACTTCTTAGCGAACGGAACCCACCTTCGCGCAAACTCAGCGGTTTCCGACAATGTGTCAAACAGTAACATAGAAGCACCATCATCCGACACATAACAACTCACTTTCTCAACCGGATAATCCACTGACAGAATCGATAGAACAGTGTTTGCAGTAATGATAGGCGGTTCCTTAAGCGGGTCGACCGAACTCACAAAGAAGTCAACTGGCAAAAGCCCGTTGGGTTCACCCTCGCGCTCGAACCGTAGGGACAGGCGGTCCAGGTAGGTTTCTCGGTTGATGGGGAACCATTTTGGGAACTGGTCAAGTATCCAGGACAATGCGAACCAGATTTCGCAGATAACGGATATGAGCCATAGCGGGTAAGCATCGGAAGCCGGGGTCAAGATCCGAAACCGGAAGAAGAATATGAGGATCACAAAACGTACAACGATGACGATCCGGTACGGGTTGATCAAGCTTGATGAGATTGGGAGCTTTCTCCATAAGGGTTGCCTAGCTTCAGCCATCCTGCATTGATATTGAAGTAAATGTCAATCATGTCAGGTTGACGGGTTGCTGGTTAGCGGGTTGGCAGGTTGAATTGTTCAACCCAAACACAACCCTTATGTTTTTTGTGTTGAAACATCAACCCTAACCCGCACACACTTAAAACCATGTAACCTGAACATGACCCGTTTAACCGATATATCTAAACGGGTCAAACGGGTAAATGGAAATAATCAAGTTGTAATCTTGTTAATGGGTTGTAAAAATTGGTTAAACAGGTTAATGCATCGACTTGTTTATTAAAACAGGTTGGCAGGTCAACTTGTTTAACTACAAAGGTCAACCTGAACACGACCTATTTAATTAAATAAGTCAACCCGATACACAGGTTGGCAGGTCAACTTGTTTAACTAAACAAGTTAAACAGGTCAACCTGAACACGACCTGTTTAATTAAACAAGTCAACCCGAACATGACCCGTTTTCTAAACCTGGTAAATATGCCAACCCAAAACCCGATTATTTTCGTATAGTGTTCAAACTGACAAAACCGCGGGAAATACATACAGAAAATCATCTTCTTCGCCAGAATCAGTTGCACCACCGTCGGCTTTCGTCACGAGGCCTCTCTTTTCTTGTCGGGTTTTCCATTTTTCGACACGATCTTTCCATTCGTCGTCTCTATCGCCTTCAAGATCCTTACCCGCAACTGCATACAGTGGGTAAATAATAAATATGTTACCCAACAATGATTCTAAATCGTCTTTTATAAATAAAAATGTTATCTTTACCACTTCCAGCGTAGGAGAAAGCAAATCCATTGGTATTGGACTGTTTTGGAGGTTGAGAGTCACCATTTTCCTGTTAAAACCAGTCGCCAGAAGTTAATTTTCAGCTTTTTTTTCTTAAAATGACTGAAGTATAGTTTATCTGTTGTTTTTTTCGGATTATTTGGTTAGATTTAATCGTTTGAAATTTTCTTCGGTCCAGAAAACCGAACCGAATTCAGAAATTTCAAAACCGAACCAAAAACCAAATTGAATTTTGATTCGGTTCGATCCAAGTCCCCCGCGGGTCTTGAGATTTCTTTGCCAATGAGGTGGTGGTGGAGTAGTAAGGGAGAGACTTGGTGTTCTAAGGGACCCAAGTTCGTTTTGGGAGACTAGGCGAATAGGTGGAGATCGCTAGTTCGATTCTTGAACTGAGCGGGTTTTACCTCACCGCACTGTCGTGCCTTCGGGCGAGTGTTCACGGGCTTCGGCCCTAGGTGAGGGTTTTCCCCGGTTCGGAGGCGAGTGTATCCCGATGTGGTGAATTTCGCCAGTAGCCCATTTGGAGTATTCGTTGGCCGTTCAAAAAAGTTTTAATTCGGTTCGGTTTTAAATATAATTTTTTTACCATTATACGTTTTTGGATTGCGCTAAAATTGTAATTAGATTGGGCTAAATGGGAAAACTTAAAAAACCACTAATAGGTATTCGGTTTATTCAATTCGAATCGAATTCAGAAAACCCAAAACCGAATTGAAACAAGTTGACCGGTTCTGATGGTAACAATATACATACAGTTTGGTTCATGATTCGGCAAACGGTTCAAAACTTGGAACGGGCCACGAACCACTTAACCTACCCAACTTTTTTTTTTATTTTCTCTTTTTTTCAAATACTTAGTTTTGTACATATATTATGTTCATCAATTTATCTTTTATTCCATTGTAAATTGTTTTAAAAACTATTTTTTTTAAATAATAAAATATAGCCATGTGTAAACTGTCAACAGCTAAAACCGGCCACTTAACGGTTCAACCTCAAAATATTATCAAAACTGGCCGAACCAGACCATAAACACCTCCATATGAACATATATTAACAACTTAAACTGAATTACCGATGCATTATCCACACGGTTATGATCTCGGGTTTCTTGCTGACTCTTTATTTGAAACTCGTCCTCAAAATCGTCTCCATCGTCACTTTCTTCGCCATCTCCAACAACTCGCGGACACCCTACACACAAAACAACTTTACACATTCTAACAAACCGATCCGCACGACCAAACGCACGAAAAAACGAACAAAAGAACATTACCTTTATGTCGTTTATAACGAACATTGCATTGCGGACAGCATTGGTTCCCTTCGCTTCGCTCGTAAAGGTAACAAGGCCGACACACGGGGAACTTGCATTCATGACATGCTACAAACAAGTCACCATTCTCCTTTCGACCGATCTCGTCACCACAAACCTTGCATATGTTGGTTTCAAGGTGGCCATGGGAGCCTGTGAAGAGTGCAGCCATGGGTAAAACAATGAAGGGAGCATGAGGTTGTGATGGTGGAGAATAGGGGTTTTTGAAGAGTGTGATTGGGTGTATGGTGGCAGTTCACCAACTGATGGTTGGGTGTCAAAGGTTTGATTAGAAGAGAAGTTACATTTGTTTTTTTTTGGAGATATCTTACATTCTAAGTGTCTAAAGTCTTGATTTGCTTTTGGTTGTTGGACATATTTTTTAAATAGATGTAACAATATAAAAATGATCCGTGATCAGTTTTAGATCATAAAATAATTCATATTTTGGGCTCACAAGTTGAACCCAAACATGACACGTGTATTTATACAGGTTGACATAAACATTTAACTAATTTTTTTTTGTTTTTACATATTAATACTTCAAACCATATATTTTTTTGTTTTTACATATTAATACCTCAAAATTGTAAACTTACATATATTTTTTTCTATTGAAGTAGTTATGTTTAAAATTAAACCATGTCAATTTATTTTTAAAAATTATATTTTGACCAAAAAATATCCAAATAGCTAGTTTAAGTTATTGTAATAAAACATATTACAAACTGAGAAGATAAATAAATGGGTTAAACATTTAACCCATGAACCCGCCACAACTTAGGGCGTTCTTTGGGTTTTTTTATCGGGTATGAGGTTTTCCGAGTCAGGTTGTTCGGGTTTTTTTACTGAGCAAAAGTCACGATAGGAGACCCATTTAAAACTTGGGTTGGTTGGGTTCAGGTTCGGGTTCGACCTAAAACTGAGCCCATTTAGACTAAGCTCAAACCCACAAATTTCGTTTTAAGTTCATGTCGAGTATGTTCATATTTAGCATAGTCGAAAAGTATGTCTAACCATCGCTAAAGGGAACATGCAAACAACATTAGATAGTGATTCTATCCTTTTTTTAATTCATTGAGACATTTCATCGAACACTTTACGAGCAACAAAGCTTAAAAATCTCAGTTGGCCGTGTATGACGCTAGAAAGCATTCATTGATGCGTCTCAAATCTCATTTTCAATCAATCTGTATTGAAAAGCAATTGAGCAACTGCCGGATCCCACCAAAAATGGATAGAAATTGAAAATGCCATACCAACCGAAAAGATTTTAAGAGCAATAAAATAATGAGTACCTTCCACCACGGATAGCAACCTTCCAGCCTTTCTGATGAGTACTGAAATTTGAAACCAAAACCCAAAGCCCAAAATGTCAAATATTATTATAACATCTACAGTTTTTTTTTTTGTTTTTTTCTTACTTTTTTTTATCGGCAAATCTGGTGAAATTGGTTAGTCGTGTTGAGAATTGACACCTCTAAATTTACTAAAAAACAATTTGGATGCATGAGACATAACTTATAACTTTAAGAAGTCATAAAATAGGAGTCGCCACATGGACGATTATTCGGCTTGGGGGTTCGTTTGTTCACCAAATATTTGTGGGTTGGGATTAGGTGAAACCCACCCGATTACCTGAACATATTTACCATAATCGAATATTAGTATATGGTATACTTTTTAAAACGCTTTTCTGATGAGACTTGAACCCATAATCCACAAGCAGTACTTACTGCTTGGGCTATGTCGTCTTAGTAACAAACATGTTACGATATCATATTTACACACCTATAATGGATTTGTGCCGCAAGAACTTGACTACAATCATTGGCCCGACCCGTTTCCAACCCAATAATCGTTATAGAAAACGTTCATCTAGTTCAACTTAGGCTGCCAAAACAAAGAATGCAAATTCAATACATATTTACATTTGTAACCAAGCAAAGTCTAGGCACGCGGCACGCTTATATTTACGTTATGGCTACAGTTCTAAAGATGATTCGGTTGATGACTCGTTTAATTTAGCACGTTTTGACGGTTGTGATTCCGAATGGTCAGCTTCTACTTGTTGCTTCTCGGCTGATGTTAGTCCAACTTTAATCGGGTCAGGCTCTCTTTCAGGTTGGCTTGGAGAACTTGAGGTTTCATTGGTCAACTCGGTTTCTGATTTCTCAAGGGTGGAAGATGACGGTTGAGACGGGTCAATACCAAACTTGCATTGCTTCTCAAAGATCATCTGGAGGTATCTGCCTTGTTCTTCTATTCTCCTTTGTAGGTTTTTTTGAATCTGCACAAAAGATAGATATATTCATGCAGTTATATTTTTTTGTACTTTTAATCTTCCATTACAAAAATAAATATGATGCTTGAATTTGACAGGTTAGTCAAATGCCTTTTAAATAAAAAACAATTTAAAAAAAAAAAAAAAAAAAAAACAGGTCGGGTCAGATTGGCCGAAGACTTTTTGCCCTTACAACACTAATATATTTTTTTGAATCAAGCGATTGTTCCACCCATTTGGCGCGTTCTTTTTATCGGATTTTATTTTATGCATTGACCCTTGATAAAAGTATAAAACGTAACCCAAGCCGGCCCATTGGTAATTATATGGGTCAAAATGACACCTCTGAATCCAAGTATTGATTACTTACTGCACACAAAAAAATGTAAATTATTGTGAGAACCAAACAGAAAAGGAATTCCAAGTATACCTCAAGTTGCTCATGTAACTTTTTTTGAACTTCCACTTGTAATCTTAGTGCTTCAGTGATCTCTGAACTCCTGTCGTAAAAATTACAGATTACTATGATGATATTACTATATTAGTTAGCATTAATACTATGATAGCACATAAATGAAAGCAATCCACAATATCATGTGAATATTTTTTCTCCTAAGCGGTCAAACAGGTAAGATCGAAATATAGCTTAAAAGGAGCCCAAAGTGTATTTTTGTAATGCACAAATTAAACCTCTTAGATCAATTAATTAAAAGATTACATCAATGATGAAATTATATACTTTCTTTAATCATACTTGACAGTTGACACACTAATTGGAATTTCAGACAAAAAAGTTTTCCGGGTCAAGCCAACTCTGCCCCACCGTTTTGAACCATTATCCAACTCGCCCGACCCTCCAAATTAGCCACCTCTAATCTTCACCAAAGACTTTATACAAACTTTATTCTATAGAGATGCGTAAAAAAACAAACACTTTCGCAGTGACACTGAATAACTGATTTATTATACATTTATACGTATAAACATTAAAGGTAAGAGGAAAACTGAAAACTGAGTAGAAGTGAGAAAAGAAATTTGGTCATTGGCATATGGAAAAAGATTTTAAATGTGTTTCTTAAATGAGTGTATCTGTAAATAATCCATTTCTGAATGGAATGAAATACAAAAGTAGCATCCTCTTACATAATAGCCACAACTTAAGTCAAGTTAAAAGGGTAAGTAAACAACTAGCTTACGTTTTGAAATCCAATGACGGAAAATCCTTGCATTGGAGTAGGCTTTTTCTCTGAAGGTCCTGCAAGAAGTGATTAATCAATTGTATCACTAAATTCATTGATATATCTTGCGTTTAATGCATTATTGTATAGAAACAGGTTACGACATACATATCCGAATGTACGTTACACTAACTAGATAATAAAAATAATAGATTGTTTTTATAATTTTGAAAAAAAACCATTGTTTTTCTATTTTACCAATTTGACTCAATGAAGAAATAATATAACCCAAATCGACCCATTTTCGAATGGTAACACAGCCAAAGCATGCTGCAAGTGTTCCCCCTTTTTCTTGATTCTCAAAAACACTTCCAGAAACTACATGTCACATGAAACACAGCCAAAGTGACAAAATAAAACAAAAATTTTGAAGAATATATTGTTTACCTTGTGATGAAGACTCAGGTTTGTATTTAGCCGTCCGATATTTCTGCAGACAGAATAAAAGTTATCTAAAATGAAATAAAACAAGATCCCTTGAAGCATTTAGCAAAAAAAAAATACCAGAAACGCACCTGTAGATGACTTTTTACATGATAGATGGTTAAGCCCTCAACCTTCATTAGCTTCAAGACACCCTTCGGGTAGCACCTGCGGTTAACACGACCAGTTACATAAGTACCTACCACTATCAAATACAGCAAGGGAAAAATAAAGCAAGAAACAAATATATATAGATATAGTCATATAGATATACTTTCACTTCCACCGAGCTTGTTGACTGCCTCCATAAACACTTCATGTAGCTCTGGTGTCCAACGCATACGAGGCTTGCTCTGGGACCCACTTCCACACGATGATGGTGTCATCGGGGTGCAAGCCTCTCCAGGTGATGCAGGAACCGGTGTGTTTAATTGCACTGACAATGAAGTTTTGGGCGATTTCCGCACATAATATTCCATCTAAAAACAAACAAAAAAAATTATGAACACATAAGCAAAACATTAATTGGTGACATATATGTTGAATGATCAAATAACCAATACTCAAATTCTCTTTTCCATTTTTATAAAAATAAATGAACTAAACTAGAAATTAAATATTAAAAATCTCAGTGATACCTTTGGATGTTGATCAGCAACAGGAGTGTCAACTAATATCTCATTCCAATTCGGACTTACACCGTCATCATCGGTAATTAACTGATCAGCCCAATCTTGCCAGTCATTTGGCTTGCCAACATCCTCAGACGGCATTATTTGTAAATTGGTAGACTCGATAGGGCTGTTTTCGGTATACTCAAGAAAATCAGAAAATGAATCAGTGCACCAAGAGCTAGTGTTGTTTTCTTTCATATACTCGCGAAAAGCTGTAGACCGAAGAACTCCTGATGACTGAGTAACAAACGAGGCTTTTTTCGAACAAGTTTCATCAGAAGAAATGTGAAGATTTGATGAAGAAACTATGTGACCAACAGTCCCATTAGCTGAAGGCATCCTTGATAATATAAAATCTGTAAAAACCTGTTTCCTAAACAACTACTCACCAGAAAAACAAGATCATTAAATTGGTCCTCTTTTACTATATACAAAGGCTTTCAAATTACTAAACTAGCAAAACAAGCTTTGATACAACATAATCATTACAAGCTTTCATAACTGGACCGGTTATCGAACTAGCAACCTAACCTTACTGGTTCAATGGTTGGACCGGATTAAAAACGTGAAAAATAATTAAACGTATGAATGTAACTACTTTAAAATAAAATATAACAATACTTTATGTTATTTTTGTGCGAATTTACAATATTAATAAAGTACCAAGTTTTAAATAAACTAAATATAGTGTGTAGTAGTAAATAGATCAGTAAGTAGTACACAAACCGGTTTTTTGCCCAAACCAGATCAAGTTGTAACTGGTTCCCGTTCGGGTCAACAAAAGTCAAAACCAGTTTTTGTTAGAACATGTGTTCGGGTTGGAACCCGGTTGAAGAAAGTTAAAGGATAAGGTTTGACCGGTTTAAAACCAAGTTTGACCAGTTCGGGTCAGTTTTGACCAGGTTCAAACCGGTTTCAAACTATAGGGTCACAACCCGATTTCAACCCTAATGTGCGGATCACGGTTCTTGCCAAACCGGTTTTTTTAATAAATCTCTACGACCACCCATTCCGACCACCCATGAAACATGTTAAATAAAGCACAAATCTAACCACACAAATATCAAAGCAAGAATCATGTTACATCAACTAAAACTTAGCTATAAACTTCAATGAATCTATCATATCTTCACACCATAATCAAGAACAATAATGCAGTAATAATCACGAAACAAACATCATAGAAAACCATACCTTAAATCATAAGTTCATAACCACGAAGTCTGACAATCTAATAAACACCTTGTTTGAGTTTATGCAATATAAATCCGATATTAATGGTTTTGTTAAACGCAGACAACGTTTGTCGTTTTATTACGTCACCGGAATCTCGATAAGACACGGAAATGAACGGTAATGATTGGACGACAATTTTTTTAAAGCAAACAAAATCAATCCCGGGCACTTTCAAGGCACCCACCGGACCAAACGGAGTACTCCGAGAGTAACCTGGATCCACCATCAATTCTGGGGAAAACCGGTAACCATCCGTCCGTAGGCACGACGATAAAATTACTGGTAAAACCCGTTTGACTCAAAGATCCAACCCAGGTTTCCATTGGCTGATTGGACGATAATCTACGTGTTTGATTTGGCCTTTGCTTTGAGAGGTGTACTCGCACGTGGCGGCGCGTGAAGATGATGTTTGAAGATAAGGGGCGTAGGTTGTTGCCGGGCCCACTGGTCGACGCCGTGAAAGCAGTTGACGATTGGTAGTTGGTACGGTAGGCGCGTGGGAGATCAAGTTTTGGAAAAATTAAAAAGAGTAAATTGCACAAAACAACCTTTATGTTTCCTCAAACTTGCAAGTTCCAGCTTTAATGTTTAAAAGTTGCTAAAAACAGCCTTTATGTTTATTTTTGTTGCGGATTCAATCCTTTACAGCTAACCACGTTATTTTCTTCAGTTAAGTTCCCTCACATGCATAACATGTGAGGGTATATTCGTCATTTTGGTTGATCTTCCACCCACTTCAATTATAAAAAAAATACTTAAGTTTTAACCTAGTTTAAACAAAGTTTGGTAAAACGTACGCGACTACAGAGGAGCACGATTACCGTTTGATAGTGTTTAAGTCTAACTTCGGCGTCCTAAGCGTCACTAGTTGCTGGATCCGACTACTGAACACGGTGTTACGAAGTTCTCTGATTTGACGGCATCGGAGTTCCGTGAGAAGTATCTGGGGTTGAAGAGTCGTTTGTCGTGTCCGTCTGATACGAATAAGGCGCCGATTCTTCCAACTGATGATAATCCTGAATAGTTTGATTGGCATGATCAAAATCTGTGTTAATCTTTACAGCTTAGTGTTCTAGCTTAACAAGATTCCTATCTTAATTCCGGGTTCGCCGGAATCCCGCGAAGTCGCCGGAGAAGAAGACCGGAAAAGAGGGTGTTTGGTTTTTAAAAGTTTGGTTTTATTGCACATTAGTCCCTGTGGTTAGAGTTTTTTTAAATAGGTTAAACCTTAAATATTCTTTTTTCTTATAATTGACGTGGGTGGAAGATCAACCAAAATGACGAATATACCCTCACATGTTATGCATGTGAGGGAACTTAACTGAAGAAAATAACGTGGTTAGCTGTAAAGGATTGAACCCGCAACAAAAATAAACTTAAAGACTGTTTTTAGCAACTTTTAAACATTAAGGCTGAAACCTGTAAGTTTAAGGAAACATAAAGGATATTTTGTGCAATTTACTCAATTAAAAAGCTAAGCAAGTAAACAATTTATGTATAACTTCTACTAATATTTAAACCCAAAAAATTGGTTTTACTAAATGTACCTTTTTAATATTCTCGTGTTGTTCTTTTTTTGTGATGTACATTTGTATAAACCTCGTATACAAATTTTTTTCTCTACCAGTTTTATTCGCACACCCACTAAAAATATATCAAAATCTATATCAATCTTTCTTACAGGTTTATAACCATCAATCGCGAGGAGAGGAGACCCTTTACCATACATCCTAATACTGCTAGGTTACATGCCCTTTTGTGATATATTGTATATCGACATATGGTTACAAAGCCTTATCGAGTCTGAGCCGATCTCGAGCCTAAAATAAAGCTTGTTTATTTATCGAGGCTGACCTGTAAAGCTCGTCAGTCATCAAGCCTTATCGAGCGTTAGTGTAATATTAGTATCTATTAGTATTTACAAACGTTTACCCCTTATTTAAAGTTGTTTAGTAAAAGAGCTGAGCATGGCTCATTTAAACTTGTTTACGAGCCAAACCCTAACCTAAAAATAAGTTTGTTTAGTAAACAAGCCTGAGCCCAAGTTTTACTTATCGAGCTCACGAGCCTAAACGAGTATATAATTTTTGTTTAATATATTAATTAATAGATAATAAGCGAGGCTAGCTTGAGCTTGAGAAACTATCAATGAGTCGAGCTCGAGCTCTCATCAGTTAATCACGCTCAGACTCAACTCATTTACACCCCTACATTCCCTTTGGTGGTTTATTGTATACCAACGTATGGTATTCGTATATGAATGTATAATTTTGATATATAGACATATAACTCTAGTTTATAGACATAAAGTTATTGGATACTTACTGGTATATGGTACCCCATGTACAACCGTCTACCCTTGTTTACGAAAGTATACCTCTTTTATATAAGGGTTCAACTATATACCCCTTTAATTACTAAATACACTCTCTTTTCTCACATATTTACAGGTAGAGTCCGTGTGAGACCGGTATATTTTCTCTCACAATGAGAGGTATAATCAGTAAGAAGGGGATGTGATGCATTTAAAATAGGCCTTATATCAACGTACAGCTGTCAAATCAATTAAATCAGTAATTAGAGAGATGAGGGTCATATAATCTCTTCATAGTTTGTATAAAATAAAAAGAGAACAAAAATATATAGAATTTATTTTTATATTTGTATCTATTTTTTATCTAGAGTCTTAACAAGTGTAATGTCACTACATCTGTAATCACATACAATATATAGTGTAATGTCACGTTATTATATATGAGTACGTAATTACGTTATTATATTTTTTTGCTTGTATAATGTTTTCTTAACTAAAGTTATGTTTATTATGTGATTATGGATTCAATGTAACTAGAACTTAATTGTTTTTATGCTATTACGTGATTAGATTTGTAATAATTCGTTACGTGATTATAGATGTAGTCTTACATTGAGCATTTGTTAGTGCTTGCACACATGGTACGTGATTATTACATTGAGCATTTGTTACTACTTTTGCACACATGGTACGTGATTCTAGATTTAGGTATACATTGAGTATCTGGTACGTAATTTAAGTATTCATTGATTATTTGGTACGTGATTATAGATGTAGTGTTACATTGGAAACTTGTTACTACTTGCACGTATGGTACGCAGTGGCAGAGCTTGAGATTTCGAGTCGCGGGGGGGGGGGGGAGGGGGAGTTACCGGACCTAAATTTTCTATAAAACCGGGGGGATCGAAAACGTGTATACCCAAAAATTTATATACGAAAACTACATACTCTCCACTACTGAGCGAAAAGTTTGGGGGTCGGCCGCCCCCTCCCGCCCCTTAAAAGTTTCGCCATTGATTTAGTATTTATTGATTATGTTCCAGTAACATTACCCAATCATGTAACTTTATATATTGTAAATATTTTTTTAATTAAGAAAACTATAGCAATAGCCTATGCAAATTAAATAGAATGAAACACTCGTTAATACCGTGTAATTTTTTTAATATAATTGTACGAAAATGTTATAGTCGTTTGAAAATCGAAGAGAAAGTATGTTTCGCCCGAAAAAAAAACATAATACACTTTTTTTTAGTTTGGGTTTTCATTTGTATAATTGTTATATTTACAATAGTGACGCCACATCATTTTAATCTATCAATCTTGCAAATCGATTACCCAGATTATCTTCTACATTTTATAGAATAAGACTCTTATAAAATAACCTCTCCTAGACACTATAAATGTTTGCATCAGTGGTTTTTAGTACATGAAAACTTTTGCATATTTTATTTTATGTGACATAAATACTTTCTACAAAAATATGTAGAGTGGTATTTATAGTTTTATCTAGGGGCGGATGTATCATATAATTAGGGGTAGCCTCCGCTATCATTTGGCGCTCCAGCGGTAGTATAAATCTTGGAAAAATTTGACGTTTTTTCGATTTCGTTACCCCTTCTTTTAAAACGTTACTCCTATGAAAGTTTTCTAGATCCGCCACTGGTTTTATCATTAACATTTTTTAATTCAATATTAATTCGTATTTCCTTATTGTAGCGTGGGGTCATTGTGTCAAGTTAGCTTTATTTGTATTTAGTTAATCATAAACAAAATGTGGAATCTTATTTGTTTTGTTTTAGGATGATGGAACCGATATAATATAATATAATATATTGACTATATTCCATCATGGACGTCACTCCCATTAAGTTGATCAAGTTGAACTATGCTTTCTTTTTTAGTTATTGATATGTAATACTTAAAATAGATAAATATATGACTCCATAATATAAAAAAATAACATAAAAGTTAACACATATAGTTATTTAACTCTGCTGACTATATTATCATTAAAAATGATAGAATAGGCCTGAAATTATTGGTTTATTGTGTTATATGAATCGAGTTTATCTTGTTAAAGTGATCATTTAAGTTACGCTTTGTTAGAACAAGTTAACATCCGTTCCATCATAAGTCATAACAATATCTTAGAATAAGTTAACATCCGATCCATCATAAATCATAACAATCAATAATATATGTTCCGTATATTATGAGATCATGACTTTGTGATGTATTATCCGGACATCCCATGTAAACATATTTAGTTGTGTTATTCTCGTATCATTTACAGTTAATACGCTCAAAACACCTAGAGTGCACACCAATAATGTTTTTTTTTTTCATATATATTTTTTTTATTCCTTTGTGGCAACTTTTAAAGTTTCGAAGAGTTATTTGGACAAATTAAGTAAAAAAGTGGAAGTGGCCATGTAATGAAGTATGCCCCACGGAGTTGTACTCATGGCAGCACAAGTTGTACATAACCAATAATTATGCAACTTGGGAAGCACCATTTTCAAACGGTCCCTGTAACATTGTCTTAATTATATTATATAAAATAATCTTAATATACAAAGTGAAGGAAGTGTTTTTTTAGAATGTTTTTTCCTATTACTTATAAATGATGATTGCAAATGTTAAAAAAAATCGTAAATATAAAGTAGTAGAGTAATTATTGTAAGGTAATTATATTATTCTATAATTTTGTAAAGTAATTATAATTACTCTATAAAATCATGATATTTTTTATTTTTTATTTATTTTGAGACTTATTACTTGCTTAATAAGTAGGGACTCATTTATATAATAACTTAGCCCTACTTATATAACATAATAATTTGTTATAGCATTTGAAAAATAGTAATAATTTGTAAATTATAATTTATTGTTTGGCCATTGAAATCTGAAAATCATAAAAGGGAAATTCGTTTGAACTAATATAAGATGTATGCATTAATATAATATGATACCAACTACCTTTAACTATGTATATCTCATATTCTCGTCTATAAAGATTCTTGTAGAATTAATATTATAGTTTTCTACTTCCACCTCGATGGCAGTTGGCACTTGCTTTTGTTTGAATATATAATTATTAGAAATAATACAACTACAGCTTTTAGTGTTAATAATAATAATATAGTTCAAATAATACCGTACCATGACACATTTATAATAATAATAATAATAATAATAATAATAATAATAATAATAACAATAATAATAATAAAATCATATTTCACCAAATGTATCACTAATCACCTTCTTTTAGGTTTTTAAATGGGCCTCATAGTCACAATTACGTAGAAAAAAAAAAGATGGTTAATGAAGGCTTAGAAATCATTAGGTCCTGAGTCTGATTCTTACAACAAGGTTTTTCTAGATTTATTAGGTTTACAACTGAGTTGGTGTATAGGTATTATTGTCTGGTGAAAATGGATATAATCGTGTGGTTTTGCTGATGGCACGATGATACTCCAGTGGTTTATCAGTGATCCAAATTTGCGGTTGAAACAAATAATAATCTTCTTTTTTTCATTTTGCCGTTAAAAAAGAAGATTACTTACTACGAGTATTAAGATAAATAGCTGGTGTATAGTTTATTACTAAGTGAGTACTTTTTCATAAAACAAATAGACAAAAGTTTATTTTCTACAAATATACGGTCCAAAAACAGTTTAGTTTGTTAAAAAAAACATTCATATCTACACAATTAAGAGTAAATTGCCCTGATGGTTTCAATAGTTTGTCAATTTTCACTTTTAGTCTCTAACATTTTAAAATTACATATATTTTCTCATGATTTGATCGTTTGTTACTCAGATAGTTCCCAAACTAGATGGTTGTTAGTTTATCTAGTTAAATTGATATAAAATCACTAAGCTAACCTTAGTAGTTATGAAAACAATCAAAAGGTTAAAATAAATATAAATTACATTAACCATTTTCAGAATTTAAATAGGTTACACTCAACCCCTTCACCCAATCAACCTCCTCTAACCATTTCTATGGACCTACCCACAGCCTCCTTTACCTTCCACCATCATTTTAGCTATGCCGCCAAGAACTCCGGTCACGACTGTCGGCCACCAAACTATTCATCGTGTTTCCATCTTTTAATACGTTCATTCTCAAAAGATCATTGTACCTAGGTAATTTCTTGGTTCAACCGGTACACCCCTGCTCCCTTAAAGTGCAACCAGTGGTAGAGCTTGACCAAAAGTTTTGCGAGGGCGGAAAGTAATGGGATTTTTAGGCAAAATAATTGGCGGGGTTGTTTCGGACGAAAAATCAGAAATATTACACGTCAAACCGAACCATTGGCGGGGCGGGTACTCTCAGCGACTTAAACCCTCCTGCAGCCGCAACCACACTTACACCAGGCGGATGCGTGTAGACGAATCGTATGTGCAAGGTTTGTTGGTGCTAGAGGGTGAGGGTGTACGGGGCGCATGCGGTGAAAATTTTACGTCGTTATATACGAAACACAAATTATTCTAACAAATTTACACCAAAAGTATATAAAGTTAAGAACAATGACCGCACATTGTAGCGGGCCGTTTAAACATAGATAAAAAAACATGTTGCAATGGTGTATTTAAAGATGAGCGCCTCTCGGTTTGAAAAACCGAATGGAACGTTACAAAAAATATCTCGCGTGGAGCGTTACGAAACCCGTTAAAAAATTCACGTAACAGAAAATTTAAACTCAAAGTGATAACTAATACATATAACAAATACAAATATTTATAGAGTTTTTTACGGTTCTCTTTTGTAAATTTGATTCCTTATACAACGCTCGTTATAATCTTAATCGACATATGTTTATAGAGTTAAAAAATTCACGTAATTAATATAAATATTTATAGACAGTGGCGAAGCTTAAGATATCCGATTGAGGGGGAGGGTCGAAAACGTATATACCCAAATATTTCTATAATATTAGAGGGTCGAAAACGTGTATACCCAAAATTTTCTATACGAAAACTACTTACTCTCCACTAGTGAGCGAAAAGTTCAGAGGGTCGACCGCCCCCTCCCACCCACTAGAAGTTGAGCCCCTATATCTCATGTGTATAAAAGTAAATTCTATTGACGTAAATATCAACAAACAAACATATCCAATAAAATCTTATACGTAACATAAGGACAACTTTTCCTCAATCTCAAAAGATAAAGAGACGGCTTTTAATAAAACCCCTCTCCAAAACTTATTATATAGCTATAAAGTGATCATGGCTTTCTAATACCGCATTCATCTATGTTATCTATTCACCACTCCAATTGAACATTCAGTTCACAATAAATATTTTATTGGTCAACAAGAAAGTGAAACATCTACGTAAAAGTCATAAAAATTTTATAATAATATTGAATATATATATTTCAAAACCATGAAACATCTTACATAAAAGTAAAAGATGCATATATACCATTAACGTAATTTTTTTTATAATAGTATTGGACATATATAATTTACTGATGAAGAAAGAGATTATGATAAACGATTACATGACCTCTATATATTAAAGTTAAAGTAAACGTACAAGTATTGTTCGGTATTTATTATTTTATCGATCAATATAGAGGTTTGAATGTGTGACGAAAACAAATATTAGAGTTCCTAAATTCAATATAATCAATGTCCATTAGTTTATTGGTAGCATGGGTCAAGTTTGCTTATATATATATATATGGTGGGGTTCTAGAGTGAGCACTATTTGTGAACTGAGTGAACAAATCCTAACCATTTATTTACATCATCAAATCGTAAAATACACAAGTGTATTTTCATCATCAAATCTTGATCATTGATTTACACTTGTGTATTGATAATCAAGGGGTAGGATTAGTTCTCGCAGTTCACTGTCAAGGGGACTATTCACAAATCACGCTAACCCTAAATATATATATATATATATATAATTATCTTAAATATGCGGAATCTCATATGTTTACGTTAAGGATGATTATATTCCATCATGGACGTCACCCACATCAAGTTGATCAAGTTGAGTTGTCGTTTCTTCACTTACTAATAATTATAACAATTAAAAGAGATAAATATATGATTAAAGAAAGGTTCGTTTTGTATAATAAAAGTTGATTCATCTAGTATCTTAGGAAGAGACATGTATAATAACGTTTGACATGTATGCATAAATTTATTGAACAACAAATGTTTATTTTTTGAGGTATAATTTTTAGTTGTCTAACTCAGGCTTAAGCACCTATAATTTAAGCTCAAGTTCATGTATAAAAAAGAAGGGCAAATATAAATATAAGTCGAACTTTAACTCAATCATTCTGATGAGCAAACGAGAGATAACCTTTTATGCGACGTTAAACCATAACCCAGATATCTCCGGATACCTTTTGGTCCAGTGTTTCTTCAGAGTGAACAGTTTATTACCTAAAGTAGGGTAAATGTAATAATTTAAATAGTAGACATTATGTTCTTAGGAATATAATTATTTTAAATAGATTTTGGTTAAAAGTGCACACTTGGTCAAGATATGCTATTAAAAGTCCTTCGTCGTAAAAGGGGCTAAAGTTGACCCAAAACGCCCTCGATTGATAAATTGAGCAAACGACCCTTAAAGGTAGTTTTAAAAATGAGTTTTACAATTCCGTCAATCCTTACGGTAGTATAAAAGAGAAGGCTTAAACCATTTTGGCTTAAAGCTACATAATGGGTCATTTTCGTAAAAATGCTAACTTGAGGGTAGAATGGGAATATAATGATTTTTCGCATTCACGATCCATCACATTTGAAGTTGTGATGATATATAAATGAAAATCATAAGTGGGAACGCGAATTATAAATAAACGGACTCGGTTAAACAGTAGTGATTGAAAGGGTTGAAAGGTCGAACAGGTCAATTGGCACAATCGCAAACCGGATTATGGGGTATAGTCGTAAAAATAATGTTCTTGCGTAATGATGTAACTTTTGTAAGATCGTTTGCTTAAACATGCAAACGGGTCAATTATTTAAAATATATATATTTGTAAGTCCGGATCATGGATCACAAGTTAGAAATGTGGGCAAATGTTTTACGAACACGTAGGAAAAAGTTAGTGCAAAACGGAAAGATATGGAAAATTTAGTATAAGGGCTAAACTGGAATAAAGTTGCAGATCAGTTCAACCGTAAGCTATGGTTGGCAACCGTAGGTTACGGTTGACACCTTCTGCCCAAAATTTTACAAGGGTGCCGTAAGCTACGGCACATCAACCATAGCCTACGGCGGGTCTCGTCAAAATGATTTTGCTTGTTTGTTTGATATATTCAGGTTATTATATCATGACTAAGCACCATGTAACTAACATTTAAGTTGTTTATGGGTGTATAGGGGTTAGCTAGGACTTTACGGATGATGATCAAGCATAATGGACGAACCGAACACAACCGAAGTTCAAGCTTCAGCATTATGATTATTCGTTTACGAAACTAACCAATGATATTATGTATAATGATCTAATTTTACGAAGTTTTTAATAAACTCGAAAATATGTATGGACGTGTATTTGCATATTTACACATTTGAATGTGAAATTTTTATAAAATTTTAATAAATTAAAATATGGTCTGCAGCATTTTTAGAAAAGGATTAGGTGGAACTTGTTTAGCTTTTTTGGCAACTTTATAAAGTCTATTATTTGCATAAGCTGAGTTAAAAAATGGGAGTAGTCATGTAATGAAGACTCTGGCTCATCAATCAAATATATGCCCCCACCATTTTGTACTAATGCATAACTAGTTGCACATAATCAATAATTATGCAACTTGTGAAGCATCTACTTTCAAACCTTTCCTATTACTTTGGGTTAATTATAAATTATGATAAACTTTGTTTTTAATCTTTTATTTTGCCAACGAAATCTAAATTTCATATAAATGTAAGGATAAATTAGAGGATTGATAAAAAGGCCTAACTGAGATAGTATAATATTATTCAAATTCGTTTATAGCTATTAAAACAATTCAACTTTAATTCGCTTGGACCCTAGCGAACTAGCTTGAATTCGAACCTTTTCTGAAAGAACTCGCGTGCTTCTGTCAAAAATGGCATGGGTTCACTTAACATGGAAACAAACAATCTAGTTTCACTATGAAATCTAGAAAACGCCTAAAGTACGTAAAGTTTTCTTAAACTAACACAAGAAAATTCTTTAGACATCCGAATCATATAACACCAAGTAGGATTCATGTTGAACCAAGTGACCTGAATACCAAATCTGAGACCAGACCGACTAAGATATCATGTCCGGTTCTTGGGCTTATTTTGGAGGATAAATGCAGGTATTGTCTGGTTAGGTAAAAACCGAAATGTGAAACCTAATAGCGTTAAATTCTTATACGGTGTTGACCTAACTAACCCAAGATCAACCCAACACAAAAAGACCAAGATTGATCAGGTTTTTTTCTAAGTTGTTTAACTAATGGTTCGAAACAAATAAATACTCGCTATCCAAAGATGTTTAATGCTCGGTTTTGGGTTTATTGGCGAACCAGGTTCCATACCAGTTTTGTTTCAAGGTTTGGTTTGAAGCAGTATGAGTTGTCGACTCAACCTGCAGTCGTGAAAATAGATCAAGGGGTAGTAACACACCTTGAGGATGATCTAAAACAATACTAAAAGACCAATACTAAATTTCAACTAAACAAACTGTGAAAAATATAACAAAAAACATACATGGTTGCTTACACATATTAGACTCTTAAAATAACATCTAAATACTTTTTGAAAAATAAGAATATCAGAAGTCTTTGCACCACCAAAAATTCTGAGTAACATCAAAATAAAAAGTAAAAACAAACCAAGCTACCCTGGTAATAAAGAAAAACTTCAAATGACCTACACTATGGCATTTGCAGCACTAGCAATTCTTGGCCATAAATCAGCACACTCCTTTCCAATGGGCCCAGTTATAGCAGATCCTGTAAGAAAAACGTAAAAAGAAAACCTTAACATTCAATATAAACATATATATCTACTTAATGAGGTGCATATAAGCAAACACAAAACCATTACACTAATAGTATAATCTCTTTAACATAGATAAATTAGATAAGTAAAAAATACCACCACGCATTTATGGCAATGTCAACACCTTTGCCTCGTTTCTAAT
The DNA here is from genome assembly GCA_947069175.1 of Scalesia atractyloides. Lineage (NCBI taxonomy): Eukaryota > Viridiplantae > Streptophyta > Magnoliopsida > Asterales > Asteraceae > Scalesia > Scalesia atractyloides. The sequence goes on from CAMTDV010000027.1 coordinate 4,167,463, forward strand.
TTAGCAAATTTCTACTATTTAGATCTGTCTCGTTTAGTAAAGGCGCTAGCGGTCAAATAAATTACCTTTCATTTCTCCCTTAGGATTGACAATGACTCCAGCGTTGTCTGCAAAAAAATATAAAAATTCTAGTTAGTTTTAAACGAATAACTATAAACTATTTAAGCCCATAAACTTATATTAAAACAGCCATATAAGCTGGCTGTTCAAGTAATGAGTAAGCCCATAACACCCTAAAAGAACGCTTACCTTGGCCTCTAATATAAACAAGCCAGCTAAACAAACCTACCTAGGAAGTCAATGGGCCGAGCTTAAACTGGCTCTAGCTTGGCTCGGCTCACTTACAAGCTAGCCTAATTTGGAACGTATTTTTAAACAGCCCTAGGTTCACCAACTCAACCCGTCAACAAGAAACCCTCTCAACAAGTAGTATAAACAAACGAAGCTACTCTCGAGCCACTCAAGATCGGCTTGAAAAAAAGCTCGAAACAAGCTAAGCTAATACAAACTCGGGCACAAGCTTAAAAAAAGATTGTATAGCAAACGAACCTGAGCACGAGCTTCACTTACAAACTTGAGCTGACTCAAAAGCCTAAAGGAGCCTGTTATTTTTATAATTTAATATTTATAATGATAAATATACGTTTCTGTAACAACATTTATTATTATTTGTGTAATTATAATAAAATAAATATATATTATATACATTATGTTATTCAAACTTGTATAAAAATAAACATTGAACAGGGTGAAGAAAAACCCACGATAGAAGCTGGAGCCCAGTTGCACCTAGGTGTGTAAACAAGCCCAGAGGCTTGAGAGCTACTTGTGATGGGCTCGGTTAAAAGCTCAAACAAGCCGAGCCTTAACATGCTCGAGCCTGCAATACAAAGCTTGTTTAGACTCGCGAGCCTAAACGAGCCCAAACAAAACTCAAGGTTTTTATACATAGAATATAATGAAAATGATGATAACATTGGCAAACCGAGCTCGAGCCAAGCTTTTAGCTCGTTTGAGGTTGTTCTCAAAATAGCTTGAGCCGAGCAAGCTCAAACAAGTAGGCTCGAACCGAGCTCGAGCTTCGTAAAAACATGACGAGCCAAGCTCTGGATCGGCATGTTTACACCCGTATTTGCACCCATACTCTCAAACCACCAAACAAATCATACCTTTTACTTAATTACACTGGAAACTATGTTCTAATCACCAAACAAACATTGATATAAACAAAAATGAAATTCAAGCAATAAAATTTCAAAATTAACAGCTTATAATAACGAATTACAAAACCATACCTTCAAAATACATAAACACGCCATCCTTTCGCCTCCACGGTTTACGTTGACGAACAATAACCGCCGGCATAACCTTCTTTCTGAGATCCGGTTTCCCCTTCTTCACCGTCGCCATAACCATATCTCCGACACAAGCTGACGGCAGACGGTTCAACCGTCCCTTGATCCCCTTCACCGAGATGATGTACAGGTTCTTCGCTCCAGTATTATCCGCACAATTCACCGTCGCCGCCACCGGAAGACCTAGCGACATCCGGAACTTGTTTCCGGCGGATCCTCCGCGACCTGAAAAACGATTTATAATTGATTGAGATTGTTATTGATTGAAGATCTGCCGATCAAATTGAGTGTAGTGAACAGAGATCGTACCTCTCTTCGACATTGTTGAAACCCTAGATTTGCAGGCAAGGGGTTGAAGATTAGGGTTTTATAGTGTTTTTAGGGCTTGGTTAGGTTTGGGCCGTTGCTATATAATTGGGCTAAAGAAGTAAGGTGAAAAAGCCAGCCCAACCCATCGGTTTCATATTATAGAGGTGCAAAAACCTGGTTTTTTTAGAACCGGGTCCAGGTTTAGTCAACAAGTGGTTTCGGGTAGCAACCGGTTCTAGGTATGTTCAGGTTTTTCACCGAATTTTGACTAGTTTGCCAGTTTTTCCGGGTTTTGACCAGGTAGAGGTGGACTCGGTTTCAGGTCGGGTCCAGAACCGGGTTGTTTTTGCAACTCTATTTGAAACTAACCAAATTTGAGCTGAACTTGTTACAATTCGGTTTCAAACATGAACCAAACCAATACTTTCCTCAAAAGCAGGTTTGGGAACCGGAGTTGGTCTGGACATATTTGGGTTTTGACGATATTCATATATTTCTGCTTAGGCTACTCGGTGTGGCTCCACGCCTCCTGCCACATTAGACCCATGGCGCCCCAACACCGATTTCTAGGCGTTATGAGGGGCGCTATGGTCAATTCGCCAACCCATAACGCGCTAAAGTGTTGGAAAGTGAGGCTCGCTTTTCTTAACCAATCAGACTTCTTGTTTTTTTATTTTTTTTTATACATGGATATTGTGTAAGTTAACTATAAGATGTTTACGTGATGCTGATGTAACATCGAAAACCTCTAGAGGCTTTATCCTCTTACCATGTAGCCTTAGTAATTTATATATATAATGAAGTTAGAAAGAGATTAGAGCAACCAACCTCCCCTCAATGCATGCATTATATAACTAGTTTTAACTATTTCCTTGGACGAGTCACGCCGCGTGTGGACCTGTCAATATCAACTCATTAAAAACTTGAATTGAACTTAAAATTAAACAAGTTCAAGCCTAAAAACACATTTTTTATATAAAATGAGCCCAAGCTCAATAATTATGCATATATAAGGTTTTTTATTACAATAGGTAAAAATATTACATAATACAGATAAGTTTTATTTACAATTTTAAAAAATCATCAAATGGTGTATATTATGTTATATATATTGCAGTTATATTTTATACGGAAAAAGAATTATAATTATAATTATAAATATGTATATAAAGAAAATCATTAAATAGTTATTATAATTGATATTAATAATTAATAAATAATAAACGAACTCAAACCTAACTCTTGTTTATGATAGACAAGCAGACCCTATATCTCCTTTTCTGTTTATCTTGGCTATGGATTCTATTTATCTTGGATATGGAGGCATTTTTCGGATTTATTACGCAATGCTTGTATATGGTTCGTTTAAAGGGTTCAATACTCTAAATGACGCTCCTCAGATAACTCATCTCCTATACGCCGATGATGCTTTAATAAGAGAATATAAAAATTTTGGCCCGTTTTTTAAGAATATTCAATCTTCTTTCTGGGTTGAAATTCAATCTCCAAAAATCTTCGCTATATGGAATAGGTGTCACAGACGGTGAGGTGAATCTGATGGCAAACATGCTGGCATTGCAAAGCGGATTGTGTTCCGGTTGTGTATCTTGGTATAAAGGTCGGAGCTAATATGAACCGCGTGAACAATTGGCAACCGATATTGGATGCTTTTAATAGTAGGCTTGCTAGTTGGAAAGCCAAGTCCCTCTCTATGGTAGGTCGTCTAACCTTACTAAAATCCGTTCTTGAAAGTTTACCCTCATCTCATTTCTTGCTTTATAGAGCCCCAGAGAAGGTTATCGATATGTTGGAATAAAAAAGAAAGCACTTTCTATGGGGAGGAAGGGATGATGTGAAGAAGACAAATTGGGTGGCTTGGGACAGGGTTACTGCCCGGAAAAGGGATGGATCTTTCTCCTGCCATTAGAAGTGTTGTGGGGAATGGGTCTCAAACCCGCTTCTGGCTTATGGAGGGGACGAAAGAGTGCAGCGTAGCAAACCGTCGTATCCTGTTTAATGGATCCATTAGCTCGATGTCATGGAACTGGACAAATCCAGTAGGGGGAGGCAAAGAAGCTAATGATCTTTTTATTCTTTTGGATCTCCTATATTCCTTTAGATCTAGGAGGACAGATGGAGTTGGGTTGGGGATAATTCTGGAGACTTTTCTGTTGCTTCCGTAAAAATCCTCATTCACAAAGTCAAACCCCTAACAGCTAACAAGATTAGGGAGTCGAACTTTTGGCTTCCGTTAAACGTGAATTGATTTGGATGGAGGACTATTCTGGCACGGTTACCGACATATAACGAGGCAATCAAACATAGGATTTTGAATGGTACAGACGTTTGCTACCTCTGCATGTCGGCTTCGAAAGTCTTGATCATGTATTACATTTTGTAAAGCCTGCATTTTCACATAGAAGATGAAGTAAATTTCTAAAAGAAAAAGCAGTAATGCTGCTAAAACTACACAAGTCGTTAATTAATCATTTTGGTACAGAAAACATGACGGGCATGCAAAATAACTTCAATGACCCATCTTTAGAACTTGTCACCACAATACAAACCTAAAATAGATACAAAACACAGACACGGGTTTAGACAGTCCCGTAACAAGAGTCGTCACATGCTGGTTAACTTATAACCTTCAAAGCACATCTTGGTTTCAGTTGTATCTTCTTTTTCTAGCTCCTGTAATAAAACATAAAAAGATTTTAACCCCAAATAAGGAAACTTCATCACATTTTCCCTAGGGGGACAAAAGGCCAAACAAACACGACACGTGTGTGCAGAATACTTACTGTATGGGCGTTTCATGTTTCGGCAGAACCTGCTACCACATTGGCACTTAAATGCCTTCACAGGGTGTTCTTCATCATCAAAGTCAATACCATAATCCTGCATGGATGTCGGATATTCTAGCTTAACAATGGTGCTTCATATAGATATGTGCATGGTGTTAACATATTAGTGGTGAGTTCATCTGATAACACTTCAAAAAACCATTTCACATGTGAACACATTCAAACCTTAAAGTGTTCTCAAACGAACTTTACCCTAACATTTTATATAGAAAAACAATAATTGTGTAGCTTTTGAGATAGAAAAACTGAAAACATAAGCCTAAAGGTGGAAAACGGGTGGATATTTTTCTGGTATGGATCAAAATGGGTCAGGTGGACCCGAGACAAGACTTTGTCCCAAAAGTACTCAACTTTTTCTATAAATAATTAGAGTCAACCATGGTCACAAAGACTATAATATTTCAAAAACATCTAACTTATTAAATAGAATGATTTATCTACGTTTAAAGAAACCAGTATATGATAAAAACCAAAACATTAAATCTCAGTAAACTCACCCATGTTAACTCTTCATAGGCTTTCACCTTTCTTGTAGTAAAGAAGGCAAGCTGCACTCAGGAAACATATGCAAAAGTTCAATCAGAAGTTACAACGAAGATTTACAAATACTTCTAAATAATTATTCTAATTAATGCCACATGGCACTTTCTCCTTCAATCTCACCATTTTTACTTATATTTTACTTTAATTTAATATATTTTTTTAATAATTAATACATGGATATCATTTATTATAAATTATTAATTTAGAAATAATTCTTTCCTGATTTATAATAATGAATACTGAAATTTTTGGTTAGTTAAATATTCAATATCGTATTTTATGGTAATTGATATAGTTTCAAATTTAAATTCATACCTAAATTATCTCTAAACTAATTTTCATTATTATCTGTAATTTTAATTTTATGATTTAAAATCCGTCTGATATAATCAATCCTTTAAGGCCTTGGGGTGTACTCTAACTTCATTGATGTTAAAGATGACATGGCAAGTTAACATGTCTTTCAAACCACTCCCTCCCCATGTTAAGGGGTGTTAAAACCTCCCTTGGTTAACATGTTAACCTAGGCAAAACATAATAAGAAACTAATGCTATTTGTTATCAACGTTTATTTTAGCTAAGAAGTGATATTATTATTATTATTACTATTATTATTTATTTTGTATTTAATTTAAATATTTAATATCAAAATAATTTAAAAAAATGGTGTGTGAGGTAGAGTTAACAAGGTTAAACCATTTCCTAAGGATGAGGTGGAGTAAAAAGGGAAAAAACAGGTGATGTGGCGCTTATATGGAGTTAAGAAGGATTAAGGTATACCTCATGGCCTAATAACAAGTTTACTATTAAATTTAATACTATGTTTAGATTATATTAAAGAACGTCTAACTTAAGAAAAAACAATTTCAAAAAAAATCTATTTATAAAATTCAATAAAATATGTATACTTTTTCATGTCATATTGTATCATTTATTCAGCCGCATTATAATACACAGATCAAATAAGGCAATTTTCTCTCGTTGTATGTTCACGATGTGCAGTGTTGCAGAAGTCGGTCTAGGCGCCCTATTAATCGGCGACTAGTCAGTAATCGGTTGGTCATCGCCTAAATTTAAGCAGGACGGTCAATAAAATCAGTCCTGGTCAAAGTCGGTCAAAATCGGAAGAAATCAGTCCTAGTCGGTGTTAATCGGAAGAAATCGGACTAATCGGACCCAGGTTTTTTAACTCACTAAACCCGAATTTCAGACCTGGCCATGGTTTTAAAGGGTTATACATGTTCTAACTTATAACCCTAATATTTACAGCCGTCAAAAAATTACCTCCCCTTCACCGGCATCCTTCTAACTCTCCGCCGCAGACCACCAAGCTCTGCAACAGTCCCTTCGCCGGCGTCCTTCTGACTATTCGCCGGTGTGTTCTGACTGTTAGATCCTTCTCCGACTCGAGACTTCAAACTTCAATGTATGTAACTGTTAATATTGAATGGCATTTAATTGTTTTTAGAGCCTTCTTCTCCGACGTCCTTTAAATGTTGTTTATTAGTGACTCCTTTACTTTATTATTGAACATTGAATGGCACATCTTCAGAGAATCAGAGATATCATATTTCATTTTTTAAAGACATTTAAAGTTATTAAATTGATGATTTGTTAGTTTATTAATGTTATTTTTTAATCCAACTGATGTATCATACTTTATTTTGTAAAGAAATTTAATGTTATTAAATTGACGATTTTTAGAAAATTAATGTTATTTTTTAATTCAACTGATGTATCATGTATGTTTTGTAATTCAACTGATGTATCATATTTGTTTAATGTTTCAATTATTAACTATATAAAATTATATAACAACGATTAATGTCGAATTCTTTTTTATCTTAAGTTACATCAATGGAATCAAACACCGCTACTGCTAGTCAAAGTCTTAAAACGAAAAGATGATATTGGATGGGAATTTGGAAAGTTGGTGGATGCAACTAATTTAGACAAAACTCAATGTAATTTAGCTGCCTGAGGAGCAACTAGATGAGGAGGATGAATACGAGTCGGGTGGTGTTCAAACTATTGACCAATACGGAGAAGATGATGTGAATTGTGACTTGTTGATGATCTTTGAAGTATTTGAACTATATGTTAATTTTTGAATTTCTAAGTACTTGATTTGTTATGTTTAAGTTTAATTGCTTATGTTTGAACGATGCTATTTGAAATTTGAAGTATTTATGTGAATTTTGAAGTATTATTTTTATATTATTGGGGTGTGTGTGTGTATATATATATATAAATTTGAAAAATACATATAAAAATTCCCAATCCAATTATCCCTAGGCGGTACCTCACCGCCCGACTAGCGCCTAGCGCCTTCTACAACATTGACTATGTGAATAAATAAAATTCAAGGACAATCCTATCCAGTGTTGGTTAAAAATAACAAGTGTTTTCACATGGTCCATGAGTGGGTATTTCCAGAGTCAAAAGTGGAGATGAACTTAAACTATAAATTGTTGATAAAGATGGTAATTTTCTGAGTAGGACATCCAATGGTGTCTACAAAGAAATTTTTAGATATTTGTAAATTGTAAATGTAACATTACTTGTAATTTTTCATTATTACATGTAATGTAATATGTAATTATTTATTATTAATGTTTTTTTATTGCATACCTCATGTAATACACAGGTCTATAACCTAGAAAATATAAGCATTGAGAAGTGTATAGAGTTACATACATGATAGTAGTGATGATCAGGATTCTCTATTTCCACCGGAATCTCCACCAAAGTCGAGTCAAAACACCTACCAACATAAAACAAAAAAATAAAAATAAATATTTAATAATAATTAAAGATAATGTACCTAATTTACCTATGATTAATAAATCTAGCGACATTTCCATAATAAGTGGCATCCAAACAAAGGGCTTCTTCATCTTTTAATTCACTCTCTGCACCCCAATCCGCATCAAGCAGTACTGGATACGCATGCTCATCTTTGTTTGAACTTTTCGAAACTCGTTCATATAATTCCGTGTTTGTTAACACTTCTCCCACATATTCACAAACAAATGCACCTTTCGGCAAGTCCTCAAGGGTACGCAAGCCCCATCCTTTTCCTCCGGGGGTCATAAACACCTACAAAAGAAAAGATACAAAAAAACTACAAATATTATGCTAAAAAAAGTGGAAGCATATAATTAGGGGTTTTATATAAATGTAGGACTGTAAACGAACCAACGAACACAAACAAGACCTTGTTCATGTTCGTTTGTTAAGAAAATATATGAGTTCACAAACTGTTCATGAACATTTACCGAACGGATTTTACGTTCAGTTCGTTCATTAAGGAAATGAACGGGTTCGTGTTAGTTTGTTGCTTTTAGGCAACGAACGCAAACGAACGTTCATGAACAAACTAATATTCATGAACACATATGGAAACAGACCAACACAAACAAGCGTTCATGAACAAAATATAAAATACACTAATACTTATTAGTTGTTTTATTTATGGATTTTTGAAGTATTTGAATAAATTTAATAACTAAAAACACCAATAAACCATCCAACACAAACGAACACGTTACCGAACGTTCACGGACAGAAATAAACGAACGCGGCCTCTATTCATGTTCGTTCATTTAACTAAACTAACAAATTTCTTGTTCGTGTTCGTTCATTTATTAAACGAAAGAATACAAACGAAATTCCCGCTGAATAGTTCATAAACCATTCACTAAACGTTCGGTTCGTTTGTAGCCCTACTCAAATGGGTTGAAACTTGTCCAAAGTGTATATTATAAGTAACATTTTACCTGCAATTTACGTTGAATACCACGTTGTACTACTCGATTGCCACACTGCTTTATTACAGCCACACTTCAACCAACATTCCTTAATAAAGCTCCTAACTGAATGACCTTTACACGGCTCAACAATTTCCTCATTTTTAGATCTTTCTAGAGGACATTCCTTGCAGTAAAACAAACAATGTTTTTGTGGATCCCGGTTCATTTTTATACACTCATCTATAAGCTCCGCTTTAGCAAGACCCTCTTTTGTGTATGCATATTCGCCACCAGATTGCAACGCACAAGCACAACCAGTTGCTGATGTCAGACAATCACCAAAACAAGCAGAACAACAATTGTCATCCCCGATTCGAGCAAGTGAAAAGTTAACGTAAGCGTTTTGGAAGACCGCGTTTCCAGAAATGTAATGGAATGCTGGAGGACACTCTGTGTTGACTGTATTCACCAACGATATAATCACTGATTCTTGACCTTTAGCTATATCGTTAATATCATGAAGAGACCTTGTACCATCGGCGCTTAGCTGACTTTGTGGCTCGATATCCTGAAACCCATTTTCACTGGCATCGTTTACTTCGTTACCGACTGAGCCATTGACAGTGAGCGGTGGCTCGGTATCATGAACCCCATTTTCACGGGCACCCTCAACTTCATTGCCAACCGAGCCATTAACGGTGGGTGGTGTGGAATCGGGTTCAGGATCGGTATCCAAAAGGGAATCACACATACATGTCATAAGTTTCTTCACGGAAAAGTTTGGGTCGAGGGTCTTGTATGATTTAAGACACCGATCTTCCATTCGTTTTAGTAACATATCCACGTTGGTGACGGATACGTTAGGGTTTTGGGTAGAGTTGCAGGTTAACGAAATCTTGATTTCCCCATCGGATGAGGATGCGATATCTAGTTTAGTTGTTGGTTTCTAAAACCGCCGCAAGTTCATGCGCACCGGTTTCATTTAATGAAGCTAGAACATTGCTGATTGAGTTGTTAGCTTCTGTGGACAGGTTTTCGGTTGAAGAATCTCCATTTGTCACTGATTCTGTTAAGGTTTTAAGAAAACACATAACATGAATATCAATGAACACGCTAAACTATACGTTTCCAGAAATACATTATCACTTCAGACCAATTAGGAAATCAAAAACTACTAAAACATAGGCTACTAGACCTAGGGCTGTGCAAAGTGCATTTCGGTTCGGTCTTACCTTTAACCATAACCACTAGCTTCGGTTAAGAAGCTCGTGGTTCGGTTTCAGTTAATTTCGGTTAATTATCCATTCTTCCCATATTACTTTTTGACTCGTAATTTCAAACCAAAGAAAAGAAATTTATACCTATCATACTTAACGTTTAGTGCTAACATATAAGGACATTATTGTCTTAGTTACAATTATATTTATAAATTAAACAAAGATAGGAAAAAAAACATTAACATGCATAAAGTGAATAAAATTTATATGATGATTAACTTTTAAACCTTTGAAACTAATTATATAGCAATAAAAGCCTTATGTACATGTTTTTTATGTATGTAAAGAGTTTGATTCCTTGAACATGTATATTTTATATACAGATAATTAGATATAAATTAAAAGCATGTCTTATTTTTCCGGTTCGGTTAGGTAAATGTACGGTTATGAGACACTCTTAACCATAAACATAACCATAACCGATATATCGGTTAATCAATTAACCTTCACGATAAGCGTCAGTAAATCTCGGTTATCAACTAATTTGGTTCGGTGACGGTTCGGTTATCAGTTAAGGTTTACTCACCCCTAACTAGACCTATCGGTTCAAGGTGTTATCATAATAATTGGCACTCATGTTTATTGGCATAGGTAGGATCATACTATCATAATAACACTTCGCACTAACACTTTAGACTCGGGTTGCCAATTTCAACCTGTTTAGTTATGAATGGGTCAAGATAAAATTAAAAACAAAAACCGTTTTGATCTGTTACCCAACCCACTAAACTCGCCCGTTTTGCCACCACTAGCCTCAGTCACACAAGCAAGTTAGCAAAAAAATAAGAAGTACCTGGCCTAATCACTGAAAGAGGTGCCGGAAGAGGCGATGCATCATCTGCAATGGGCTCATCTTTGGGCTTTATTAACGGACCACCGGTTTGTTTGGGCTTTGGGCCTTTAAACGACGCTCCCACGGATGGCCTACTGGAATGCGATCTTAACTCTCGAGAACTTGTTTGAGGTGATACCAGTTCTTTCCCTTTGTCTCTTAGACGCCGTAAACGTAAACCCGAATCAGACCCGGGTACATTCGTCTCATCCGGTTCAGTGTCAGTTATAACAGGTTGTTTCCCCTTGTTTCTAGCTTGAGGTTCGGGTGAAACCGAAACAGTCTCCGTTGTTGCATTTTTAGCGCGTGATTGAGACCGGGGTATAGCGAAAGGTAGATCATTGATTTCTATTTTTGGCTTTTTCAGTGGTGTTCCATTTGCATTGGCGGAGGAAGATGATCCATCTTGATGCCTTAACCGTAGCCGCTTTAACGGACGTTCTGGTTCTTCGGGAATTTGTGTTTCTTCTTCAATAGCCTTCAATCTTTCAGCTTGCTCAAGTTTCTTTTTCTGTTCTTCTGCTTCAGCTTCAGCATTATCATTATCATGATCTTTCTTCTGTTCTGTTTTCTGAAAAATAATAAGTAATAACAGTCAGGGATATGAAAAATAGTAGAGATGCTTAGCAAATAATTATAATGATACTAAAAACCGGTGGTGCATAAAAAAGAAAAAAAACAAATAGCATACCTCGGTCTCCTCGCTGTCAAAAATAGCATCTGCAAGTGCTCTATAGTTTTCTTCTTCAATAAGTTCCCAGTTTTTTTCATAGAGTTTTAAGAGATTCTTTAACACGGGTTTTGTTTTCTCTTCAGGGATGCCGATATCTCTCATAGCACGAAAAGCTTTTGCGACTCTTGGATTAGGAGCCATTACCGAATTTGCAGTTTTTCGACACTTTTCGTACAACAAGCTCAGATTCTCCAATCACACCTGTAAGAATATTACACTTGTTAGAGAGCAGGGTATTTACCTAAATCGATCAACATTACTCCAGAGTGAGATTTTCAACAACAACAGGACCAATTTGGTTGCTAATACAAATTTACAAACAAATTAACCTTATTTGAAGACCAAAACCCCCCAAATTGTCCAAAAAATCAGACCAGTAGCTCCGTAATTAAAACGAACTGCGATTGAACAATGTACAAAGAGACTCAACCGAATCACCGATAATTGCCCATATAACAGTGATTAAACGAAAAAATTCATAAAACACAATTCAAAAGAATTCATTTTTTACATTAAAGAACAATCACAGAAATTACATGGTAACAATCACCTTACTAAGTAAAGCCCCTTGTAGATCAATTTAGACCGATAAATCTAAAAGTTTTAAGAAAATAAAACTATTGAAGTGAGAATCAGCTAAACTTGGCAGTTTGACACTTATTTAACATGCATGAAAAACATCAATTTTGTTAAACTAAACACAAGTTTAAAACTAAAAAAGATATATATACACTTTTTCATCTTCAAATTGATCCACATTCTTCAAGAGAAAATTTTTCACAAAAAAATATGACCAATTTGGTTGCTAATATAAGTATACAAACAAATTAACCGAATCTGAACACCAAAACCCCCAAATTGCTTAAACAATCAAACGAGTAGCTCCAGTGAGTGGAAAACAACTACAATTGAACAATGTACAGACACAATCAACCTAATCACCGATTAACACATATGTTACGGAAATTAAACAGAAAACGCCACAAATAGCACAACGGAAAAGCTGATAACAAAAAAGAAGAATCATCGTTGTCATTAAAAACAATCATATAAATTACATGGTAACAATCACCTTCCAAAGTAAAGCCTATAAATCTAAAAAAATATAAAGAAAAAAACAATCATAAATGTGAGAATATTTAAGACATATTTAACAGGCATGCAAAACATCTTCCTTGTCAAACTTACACACAACCTTTGAACTTTATTTTCTATCTTTTATTTAAAAAAACATATTTTTACTTTTTAAGCATCTTTTTTTACACATCTTCAAATTGATCCACATTACTCCAGAATCAAATTAACAGCAACAACAGTACCAATTCAGTTTCAAACACAAATTTACGAACAAATTAACCTAATCTGAACATCAAAACCCCCAAATTAATCAAAAACACAAGCCAGAAGCTCCGATTTGACAATAACAAGCAACGATTGAACAATGTACGAATAGAATCAACCTAATCACGGATTATCGCACATATAGCTCCAATTTTACGGAAAAATTGGCAAAAAAAAACATCGAAAACGTTGAGAAACGAAAAACGAAGAATATTTTGAATAGAGAGAAATTGCTGAATTTGCTTACGCGAGTGAATTGCAGGAGGTCGATGGAGAAAACGAACAGTGTGTGAGAGTGTGTGTACTTGCAGTTAGGGCACCGATCAAATATGGAGTTATTGGTAGGCCTAATAATAAGTGTTTGCAATTTAGCCCATAAGTTGTGTTGGGTTTGCAAATAGCATGTGTAGGCTTTTGAGGATGGGTTGTACTTTTGTGAATCCCTTCTTAAATCTTACCAATAATTTTGTTAAAAGTATAAATTATACCACGGGCAGAGATAAAGTTTGTCTGTATTTTTGTTTTTTGAACAGCCAACGAAAAGCGAAAATTTTATTAGAACACTATACAAGGGCGCCTACCCAACAGCTAGGCCACCCAAAAAACCCTAAAAAACTGAAACAGAACCTATAAAACCATACACAAATTAAGTTTTAAAAACTCTAAAACTCCTCCAATCTTCTATGGACAAACTGGTCACCTTTGACCTATGTTTGACCCACATGTAGCTCATCGCCTTCGTCTCTCCCACCACTTTTGCCAACGAAGCGTTGTTGTTTTTGAAAATCACCTCGTTACGCATGCTCCAAAGGCTTCAAATCTTAGTTAAGATTACCGCGTAGAAAGCTTTTTTCTTCTTCTTGCAACTGTTCACATATTGATGTAACTTGAGAAGGTTTTTTAAATCAAAAATGAAATGATGATGGAGTTTACACCATTGAAAGAACAATAAATATCAATAATTTTATTGTTTATGTGATTTACTAGATACGGTAGTTATTGTTCTTGTTGTAAAAACTATGCATACTTGAATATGATTTGTGTATTATTAGTTATTAGATCTAAGTTATACGAAAGACATTTTATTATATTTTATACATGTACAGATACCAACTCACCTTGTTTCAAAGAAATAGTGAACTTTTTAACTTTGCAAATTTACAACAAACCTTTTTTTTCAAATTGACCCCATAAATTTTTCTTTTTTAACTATATATAATTACCATATAGCCTTGCCTTCTAAAGTCTATATACATTTAACTTTTGTACACTATAAATTCTTTTGGTAAACAATCAACCAAATAAGCTTTACATTTATGAAAAAAAAATACATGGGTTCAAGTAGTAAAATGGGTAAAAAAAAACTGATAGTGAACTTAGTGTATAAAGGTTCAAAATCATAAAAGATAATATAACCAAAGTTAGTTAAAATCAACAAAACTCAAGTATATTACAAAACTAAAAAGTTAAGTTTTGAGCTTTTGGTGGGTTTTGTGCTAATAAAAAGCAATTTTTAAAAATGTATAGAACATATGGCATCTAAAATGTGTAGAAACATCATTTATGGTGTTCATAAGTTATTAGAATTAATTAGTCATACATACATCTCTTATTTCCATAGTTAGCTACAAATGTTTTTGACGGGTTTGACTCAGTTTAATCGAAATATTTTTTTTTTCTAAATAAAATATCAAGGATGCACAAATATCACCGTTGGAATATGCTTTATAAAAAAAAAAGGATGAAATTGGTGATTTTTTTTGTTGTTGTGAAAATAGTGTTTTTTGTCAAAACATACTTAAAGATGCCAAATATGGTGAATTGCCAAGCCTATTTGATTAAAGATGATTTTAAAAGATTGTTTAAATATGTTTGATATGTTCGAAGTGTATTTGGAAGCAATTAAAAGGAAGCGTGCAAGTTTTTATATAAAAGGGTCAAACGAATAAAAAATGGGTGGGGTCCATATTTTTATTGGGTCGTCAATTATATTGTAGTCAAATTAATTCGTATACTTAAGCAAGCATGATTAGAGTTTGTTTATAGGTTAAAGCGGTAAAAATAGCCTAGTGTTGGTAGATACGAATGGTGATCAATAAGCATACTAATCGTGACAAATTTGTACATATTATTGTTTAAGAGTTTGTTATTTCAGTTGCATGTACGCTTAAAGAATAAAAACTATAATAATGATGCTATCGTGTGATTATGTGTAATTATGTTCTTACAGGGGCGGACATACCTTAGGCGCTAATGTAAATTTTGGAAAAATTTGACCATTTTTTGACGTTTTTTCGATTTCGTTACCCATTTTTTACAAAACGTTACCCCTACGAATATTTTCTAGATCCGCCACTGTGTTCTTACGTGGTGATTTGACTTGGTTATGGGTTATATATACTACATTTCTTGAATTACATGATAAGTTTATGACCTTCAAAGTATGAAACATGAATTATGTGGTGTAAAAAGAGTGTTGAAACTTTATAAATGAGGTATAGGAACTTCGTAAGGTGATATAGAGTATACATAATACTAAATTTATTGAATTGTGTGATAAATTCATGACCAGCGAAATGTGAGTTATGTGGTGTAAAAAAGAGTGTTGAAACTTTCTAAATGAGGTATAAGAACTTCGTAAAGGTGATTTAGGGTATAAATGCTCATTGATGAGATTACGAATGTTATACTAACAGGTTGTGAACTCTGCTTTTATAACGAGGGCATAGAACGTTAGGAGAGTTAAAACAAGCATTGATCATTTATGTGGTGTTATGTACATGAAACTGAAAACTTGATCTTCTTTCGTTCCTAGCTTTCCGTAACACCCACCCCAATAAAATCGTGAAAGATCTCCTTAGCTTGCGGCCCTAGCCCAACGAATTCCTGGAGTTCCAGAGGATCTTTTATAGAGAAAGCGTATATCTTTTGTGAGATTGAAAGTTGAAAATGAGATTTAGATGTGTTGAAAAAAATGCAAATTTGAGTTGGCCGTTAGTAGACAATGGTGGAGTTGGATGTGGGTTGTTCAAAGCGTAGTCGCTAGTTTTGTTTTTTTTTTTTTTCAACGACAAATTTGGATC
Organism: Scalesia atractyloides; assembly: GCA_947069175.1. Taxonomy (NCBI): domain Eukaryota; kingdom Viridiplantae; phylum Streptophyta; class Magnoliopsida; order Asterales; family Asteraceae; genus Scalesia; species Scalesia atractyloides. The sequence goes on from CAMTDV010000027.1 coordinate 4,183,552, forward strand.
ACTGACGGACCACTGAAGTATCGTCGTGCCACCAACGAAACCACCCAATCATATTTATCTCCACTAGGTAATAATGCATATACACCAATTTCTCTTAATTAGTAAAACAAGTGGTTATTAGATAAATGGTATGCGAATTAATTTTTCATTGATTATTTCATTTAATTGGTTTAATTGGTGCAGTAGCAAAAACGAATATTACAAAACATGAGATTTTAAATTCAAAAGATCACAAAGTCAAGTTTTAAGTAAGAATTGATAGTTGATTAGATTCATTGGACTTGGACCATCATATTTCATAAAAACTCATCTGACGATAATAATATGATTATTATGGGCCTATAATTGTTTAGTGGTTGACTCAGTGAATCATGTTGGGCTGGAATTTAAGAAAGAAAAATAGTTATTAGGTGTGGTGGCTAGGCAGTCCACCAATAGTTTCATTGTCTCTTAAGAGTTGGCCAAAAAAAACGGTTTGAGAACTGAAACGGGTAATTGGACCTGAACAGGCTTTCAAACCGTTTTTTTTTTTCTGAAACCAACCTTGAACCAATAGAAACTGTCAGTTCCCACCGGTTTGGCTCCCTATATCTCAAAATGACCTAAACTAGTTTCTAGCATACACTAGTCGCCAACCCAACCCGACCTGATTCAAACCGTTTGAAACTGGTTTGAATCGGTTTTGATTGTTGAGAACGATGGGACCATTAAAACGATCATTTGACCGTTTGGGGGACAAAACTAGCCTCGCCTCCCGAATCTCTATTTTGCAAGCCCATTTCGTTATAAATACCTAGTGTAACACTCTATGCCATTTTTAACTGAAATACATGCAACGGAAAATATGAATGTAAAACTTTTGCTTTCTAACATTCTTTAATACTTGAAAACCCACTTTAAAAAATTCCTTACGAAAATTACATCCTTTAATTATACTCAACATATATAATAAGACCCATTTTAAGGGACTACGTAACCATACTTCCATACAATCCATGACTCGTATAATCTGCAGTAACCATACATCCACATCATTAGAAATGTAAGTGACTTTATACAATACATAAACAACATATAAGTAACTTTTAACGAAACCAAATGACCACATCAACTTCCTTCTTCAAGTGCACATCCAATCGGTTACAAACTCGAATCTGGTATTCGGATTCTAATGTTCAACTTTCAAGAGTCCAATCTTAACATACTTTCACTTTCATTCCATTCGCATTATAATACGGTTAACAACATTAAAATGCATTCGTACTTGCACTTGTTAGCTTTCCATGACATATCCAATGTTTATACTAACATACACTCATCAAGCTTGCACCTACTACAAGCATAGCACATTTATTCGGCTTTACCCGCTTAGTTCATGACCCATTTATATTTATTGGGTGTAATCTAAATTATCATGTTGGTCATATACCTTTAAGGGTTTAGTATAATCGATACAAGTGAGTAATAACTCTTACAAGTGCTAAAACTTTCAACCTTGCTCATTTATATAAATTTGGGACAAAACAACGAAACGACCATGCCAAAATTCAACACGAATGCGTAGCATCTAAAAACATAATGGAAGGTAAACTAAAAACACAATGGAAAGTAGACTAAAAACACAACTGACATCAAATAAAAAAATATATTATGGACAACATACTAAACATAACACACATTAGACTAAACACAATGAACAACAGACTAAGAAACAATTGACCACTGAACAAAAACGCAATGGACAAATACTAAAACACAATGGATAACAGATTAAACACAATGACTAGAAATTATAACATAATGTATAGAAAACACACCAAGTTGAAAAACAAAATAATCAAAACCAATAATACAATGTATAGAAAACCCACATACAACACCATTTTCATTGTGTTAAGTTATGATAATAAAAACACAATGTACAAAACCCAAAATAACATCGTGTTATAGGTTATGATAATAACGCAATGTGTAGAAACCCAATAAAAACACTTTGACCAAAATCTAATTGAAAAACACAATGACCATAACCGTTAACACAATGTATAGAAAACCCATTAAAACGTAATTTTTTATTTTATTTTTATATAGTAATATCATACACATATTAAAGATACAAAAACACTCGTTATTATAATGATTTTTTAAAAAACAGTGTCGTATGGAAAAAAATTATAGACATTTTAAATAATGGATTAAGAAATAATAATGGCATAAATAGCAATCATGTTTCAAACTTATATTAAAAGCCTAAAACAATTTCAAATCCATCCATTTATCTTTCTTTTAGGTTCAACATATCATAGTCCAAAAATATACGACGTTGCTCAAAATTTAGATACACATATCACATAAAAAAAGCATTGGATGTCTGAAGTAGTTTACATGCATATTAATCAAGTTAGAATCACAACCTACATGAAGTTATTTATCTACAACCACATAAGTTACTCTCGTAAAAAAACACGATTTTAAACAACCTTTCATTTCAAGAAGTTTCAACTATCCCACATCAAAACACTCGTTTTCCTACACTTACATGTAGGCCTCTCAATTACATTATACCATCACACCATTTTTTTCAGTTCATTGAAATAAGAAGCAATGCGTGCTATCACGATGACATTTGTTTTCAATTCATTGAAATAAGAAGCAATGCTAGTGCTATCATGGTAAATTTTACCCATCTCTCTTTCAAGCTGATAGACGTGTGGTTCATTGCTTTGACCGATTGCAACGTCCCTTTGCTTGGGACCATTTTTTGTTGATACGACTTCAATTTCATCATCTTGGAATTTTATTCTTTTTATGTATAAATACATTGTTATAAACCTATTAAACTATTGATCTATCGAATTGTCACATGTTACTTTGCAACTTAAAAACGTGTTGGATTTATAAAATCAAAAACCTAGAGTCATGTTGATGAATTTACGAAATTGCCCATTGTTTAAACTTTAAACACGCAATGCTACAAAGGGGAAATGCTTAACGCGTAAGGACATAAAAGTCAAAAACAAAAACAATATTATAAAAATGCATCCAGCAGCATTCCAACTCGTCCACTCGCTTTTCCCATTAGGATTCAACTCATTTTATATATATATGTGACATGTATATTTAATGAAATCGATGATAAAGTAATAAATTATGAATTGACTTATAAATACAAGTATCGTGGATCGTTGGGAATCTTGAGATTAATGACCAAATGGTGATACACCGACATCAAAATTTGTTATAATATATTTATTCAAAATGAAGTTTATCAATGGTATCTTATTAGGCACAAGTGCACAACAACAAAAATGTTTAACAATAGCTGTGACTACATCGAACAATATAAATACAAGAAGTTAATGCATATCGTCGTGCATGTGTATGTGTGTTAATAGTGCACTCCATAGACATGACAACGTAAACTAGTAAACTAAGGGGTGTTTGACAATTTTTTAATGGGAAAGTACTGAACCAGTAAGAGATCTAAATTATTAAGTGTTAAACCAGTAAAGTGAAACGAAATGAACAGTGGAAGTATGCTTCCACATAACTGCTTGGCAGGCTTTTTATAACACCTCGTAAAATTCGTGCTCGGCAATAAACCGACACGTGTATGTACTCTTAAAAAATTAATAAAATAAAATATAGATAAATAAATAAATACAAAATATAAATACCTCAAATAAGTTAGCCACTCAACTCCTTAAACATATCAAAAAATCTAAAAAATAATAATAATAATAATAATATTTTTTTTAACTGACAGTAGCTTACGGTCCTGGACCGTAGCTTACGGTCTGGACTTTCTGGTTAGAGTTTTTACCTAACCGTAAGCTACGGTCTAGCAACCGTAGCCTACGACGAAGTCTTAGAACTTCAGTTTTGCACCATATAAACTTTCAACTATTAACCCTAAGGCCCCTAGACTTTGTTATTACATTTTCCCTACGTATATAAGTCATTTTTCGACCCGAATGACTCCTGGTTAATGTGATATCTTGTGATTCATCATTCTTGAGTATCACACATCTTCACCGAACCTTAAACCTTACTAGCTTGGGTGATTTAACCCATTAAACCATAAGTATTCGTATCTTTCACGTTTAAGCTAGTAAACGCTTATAAGTCGTAAGAACACCTAGTGTAACACCCATTAACGTTCGGTTACTCTTATTCTTCTTCAATACATCTCGTATTGAACGAACAGACCAAGTTGTATCATTATGTCATTGGATATAAGTCAATGGACAATTCATGACAATCAACAAAACTATTTTTGAGGGACCAAAAGTGTCAAAACCCCAAAATTCTGTCAAGATGCCACCTCTCCTGCAATTTGCCACACTCTTGCAGTTCTTGACACCTTTCTAGACACTTGTGATGATCCTAGAACACCTCTAACACCTGGCTTCATCTTCACACACCATCTTCACTATAAATAGCAACTCAAGCTCACTCATTTCCTTACTCATTCACTCTTCTCCTCTCTTATTACTTTCTTGGGAGTTCCTGACCATTTAGAGCTTCCCTTAAGTTTCTCTTGGATCACTTGTAAGTGCTCCATCTCTACTCTTTTCTTTTTATAGGCTTTTAATAGCTAAAAGTCAAGCATTTTCGACAAATGCCTTGACTTTCGGTTAAGACCATTATGGTCCAGCCATTGTTCGAAATGAACATGGCTAAGTGGTAATCAGGAAGGTATTAACCCCTTAAAGGGGCACCTCCTAAGGATCACGTTTACTAGGTCAATTGACGGGTCAAAGTTATTGTTTTAAAAAGTCAAACGGGTCAGATTTCAGAAAAATCATAATCTGAGTTTATACATGTTATAAATATATTTTTTACACTTAAACAAGTTGGTAATAATTATTAGAACATGTGGGAACATGTTCGATCCGTCAATTTCAGTCCTAGAGTCGGTTCGCAACCGAAAGTCGTGAATTTTGACTTCTGCTTTGACTTTCGATTCTGACCCGACTGAGATTAGTTAACTTCTGAATTAAGGTCAAATTATGATCGTAATGCAATGTAGCATAACCCTCTGAGGTTATATTACATGATCATAACCATAATCTGAGTTTATGCACAAGTTCCGTAAAATGTCAAAATTTGACTAAAATGCCTTTTTTTACATAAAACATGGTTTTAATCAACAATGAACTTGCAAATGAAATACCTACTGATATATTAATGTAATTAACATATTATGATGTTAATATTCTGATCATAAACTGATTTTAGTATAATATCGTAAACTATACTTTAAATGACCAAAATGCCCTTTCGGTGCATAGTTTGGTCTTAAACCATAAACCACACTTATGTGTGCTATCTTACTGATATTATATCACAAATTAAGTATTTTTCCAGAATGTTTATGATCATAACATCAGAATACACGCAAGTTCCTTTTATACGACATATAATTACCAAAACGCCCTTATAAGGTGTAGTTTCGTTTTAAAACCTCAACGGGCATACAAGTTGATATCCTACTGATATTACAACTTATTTAAAGTATAATGACATATGGAACTTTTTCATGACTCATCTGGTTACCCGATATCGCTTATATGCATACGGTTAAGTATATGTAACTAGTTTACGAAAATTAACCGAAACGGGTTTAACCTTATCATTTTAATCTCAAATTCCAGAATGTTAATTGTTTACCCATATTATACAAGTCTTAAGTACTTGTTGGGTTTAAACTACATTCTATCCGGTCATCGCTTAATCTAGCGTATCGTATCGATTTTGATCCTTTAAGCTAGTCGGTCTAAGTCTATGACTTAAATAAGACCGTTAGCATTCTAATTGGTTAGCTTATGCCATAATCCAGACTAGAGCCTTCCAGTAAATGCTATCTGCGCTTATTTCATTTTGAATACGGCTGAAATATTAAATCTTGCATTTTTAAATCAAGACTACTCAGGTAAATATTCTTGACTTTTTTCCCTATACGGGCTTTTTTTCGGTAAATTATTACCGCTTGGTCAGAAATGGGATCAATCAATGCCGATTAGTGGCTAGTAAATCCGCATATTCTGTTTTAATCAGTTTTGTTTGATAACTTAAACATCGGGGGTTAGCTATCGTGTCCTGGATATCCTCGACTCATTGCATTATATAATGGCCACGACCATAGCGCGGGGTGTAGGCATACACCTGACAGACGCTCAAATGCAACTACCCACACTTGTGGGATAACTCCTTCGTGAGTTCATAAGTGGTGTGTATTGTAACATTTGTCAAAAACGGGTTTCCAAACCCGCTCCCTTTTGTAATCGAATATCAAGTTATAAATGTCACGTTGCGTATTTATGGCTATTTTGATTTTTAATGATACATAATTAATAAACAAACTAAACTATAAAAATTAATTGATAAAAAGTAAAAATAAAATAAATAAAAATAAATGAGGCTGCCGGGACTCGAACCCGGGTCCGTTGTGAACTCCAAAGACTTAACACTCACACGCATAACCACTCCGCCACTTGTTGTTTTCTGTCAACTCTAGGAAACAAATAAATCTTATCTACAAACATAAATCAACCGGTTACGCCAACTGTAACTGAAATCGTTATCAAACCTCAAAGACGATCTGAATACTCGCGGTTCACTGAGTATAACCGATATACCGACGTTTTCAATCAAGTTGCTTTGAATGAACTTGAATTCTAGAAGTGGATCGGTTTTTATAACCGAAAATCTTCAATTCCAGTTTTACTTCCATCTTTGTACTCCTTCACGACTCAAACATAATCTACAGACTTTCAATTACATTTTCGCTCAAGTTTCAGTCCGCCGGAGAATCAAATTTTACTCGCCGGAAAGTTTCTGCAAGTCGCGGAAAACCGTATTCTCCATCAAAACGGTAAGTCTTTCAATACCGTCGTGGTCTAACAATTGTTAAGCTATTTTTAACTCAGAACTTTCAAATGAAATCAAATTCAGACGCTGTTATCGGATAATTCCAGTTCGCCGGAAAACTTCTGGAAATCCTTATTTTCATCTGTGAAACGGTAAGGACATTCAAACACTCTGTTAACATTTGTTTAGCACTTCAATTCCACGATCAGCTAATCAAAACGGTTAATTTGCTTGCTCAGTTGAAGTTCATAAAAACAGAGCCGACGCCTTGCCGGAATTCCGAAATAAATCGTTCACCGGTATGTTTACTTCTAAATATCGTCTCTGCCATTTCATATTAGTCTGTACAATGTTTATCAATCGAATTAAACAAGATATAATGGTGTAATCGCAGTCTGTAATTTTGAAATGAAGAAGACGATGATAGTTTGATTATAAGTTTAATAAAATCTGGATATTATCTCGGGTTAGACACACAGTCCAACGGTGGACTGTGTGCAAATAATACGCACACGCCGCGAGTTCGATCCCTGATACACGCACCCTCTCCGTAATAAAAAAACATTTTATTTTTCTAACTGAACCGGGTTAACTTACGTTAGTTGTTAAATATAATAAAAATCTGTATATTAACCAAGTTAGACACACAGTCCAGCGGTGGACTGTGTGTAGCGTTAAAGCACAGGTCCCGGGTTCGAGACCTGTACATGGCACCGGTTCGATGATTTCAAATGTTTTTGAAAATAAAAGAATTTTTAATAATGAGTTAATATATAAGTATAATTAAAAACAGAATTATTTCGGGTTAGACACGTAGCTCAGTTGGTAGAGCTGCGTGCACGCGTACGGGAGGTCTCGGGTTCGAGCCTCACCCGGCGCATACAATTACACAATAAAACCGGTCACAAGTCAACGGTACGTCAATGAAAAAAAGTCAACATATTTTTATATTTTTAATTATTTAATTTAATTTAAAAATCAATTAAAAATACTAAAAAATAATGTTTTTAAAGATAGGAAATAGCCTTAAACTCACAAAAATACATCTAAAAATTCCATTAAAATCCTTAATAAAAATCCACTCATTTACTATATTTTCCGTTATTTATTTAGGTTAGTAATTCTCGTTGTTCAACTCTTCCAACTCGTGCGCATCTCACCATCTCCAATCAAACGCACCCAATGTGAGTGAATCTTTACAAATTCCCCGTTTTAATCACGTTTTTTGGGTGTATCATGTGTCTTGCCACTTATTATACTTAAATCATTGTGCATACATCATATCATGAACAAATGTGTATTCAGTTTGATTCAATTGTTTGTGTAGTTATTGTTAGATTTAATTCATTATTTTCAGTACATGCAATTTCATAGGCCGCCGCTCCCATTACATTATGAGCGTTGAGCATGTTCCCATTACATTATGAGCGTGAACCTGGCGTGCCAACATACGATCGGCTCCGTTTGATTGAGCCTTGATCGCACAGACATTTATCATTTTCAGTACATGCAATACGATCGGCTCCGTTTGATTGAGCCTTGATCGCACAGTTTCATTCATGTTATATAATTATGCAAGTTGATATGTTATGGTATGTTGTTGGTATGTTATTGTATGTTATAGTTTGTGGTTAACATTGTTACTGATTGATTATTTACATTTGCTCACTTATGATTATGCACAATTTTTCCGTAATAAAATAACAAGAAAATCAATTATAAATGTTTATCTAACAAGGTTCACTCGCCAACTTATGTTGACCCAAAAACCCCCATTTTTACACATGATACAGGTGAACCAGCTGCAGCCAGAAACACATAGGATTGGCCTAGAAGAATAAAATGGTTTAGAGCTTGGAATTGTTTAGTTGGTTATTTTTCTTTGTATTTGTATGGACATGTTTGGATTATTGAGTATGTAATTTTGATTTAAATAAATATGAAACATAATAGTAATATCATGAGCTTTGGTGATAACCCAATTATGCCCCGACTCTTATTCCGCTGCGGGTCGGGGTGTGACATGTATGTTAATCATGTCTCGGTTTTTGTATTGGGCCTTGTATGTATGGACATACATGTGAATCTGTTAACAAGGTTGCAAGGTCAACTTTCCCAAGTTATAAAAGATTTTGTGCCTTGTGTACTTAAAATTATTTTCAAATGTTTTCAAAATGAGTCAGTCAGGTGTATTTTGTAACATTTGTCAAAAACGGGTTTCCAAAACCCGCTCCGTTTTGTAATCGAATATCAAGTTATAAATGTCACGTTGTGTATTTATGGTTATTTTGATTTTTAATGATACATAATTAATAAACAAACTAAACTATAAAAATTATTTTTGATAAAAAGTGAAAACAAAATAAATAAAAATAAAATGTTACTGCCGGGACTCGAACCCGGGTCAGCCGGAATTTAAACCCAAAGACTTAACGCTCACACACATCACCACTCCGCCACTTGTTTGTTTTCTGTCAACTTAGGGAAACAAATAACTCTTATACACAAACCTAGTTAAACCGGTTGCGCCAACTGAGAAACCGAAATCGGCAATTCAACCGTCTAATCGTTTGATTAATCGCACATTCAGGTTTATAACCGATGCACCGACGATTTTAATCAATTCGGATTTGAATGAACTTCAATTTTCATCATCATCGGTTTTTATAACAAAAAATAATCAAAGTCCAAATTACTTCAATCAAGACCCCTCTCGCGACTCAGAAACATCATACAAACATTCCATTTCACTTTCGTCACCCATTCGGTCCATCAGAAAGCTTAAATCAACTCGCCGGAAAATTCTGCAAGTTCGCCGGAAAACCGTATTTGTCCTCTAATCGGTAAGTTCTTCAATACCATCATAGTCTAACAGTTGTTAAGCCATTTCTAACTCAAACCCTCCAATTTAAATCAAATTCAGACGTCGTCATCGGATAATTTCTGCTCGCCGGAAAACTTCTGAAAAATCCGTATCTTCGCCTGTGAAACGGTAAGGACCCTCAAACACACTGATAATGTTTGTTTAGCACTTCAATTTCATGATTAGCTAATCAAAATGATTAATTGAATTGCTCAGTTGAAGTCCTTAAAAACAGAGACCGACGCCTTGCCGGAACTCTGTAATCAATCGTTCACCGGTATGTTTTTCCTCTAATTATCATCCCTGCTATCTCTTATCAGTCTGGGTAATGCTTAACAATCGAATTAACAAGATTTAATGGTGTAATCTGCTGTCGGTAAAATCCAACGAAGAAGATGAACTTTGATAATACTATAAGTATAATTAAAATTGGTATTTTAAACGGATTAGACACACAGTCCAGCGGTGGACTGTGTGCAAATAATACGCACACGTCACGAGTTCGATCCCTGATACACGCACCCTCTAAGTAATAAAATGCCTTTTTGATTAAAGCTGAACCGGGTTAACCCCGTTAGTTGTTAAGTATAATAAAAACCGAGATATTAACCAGGTTAGACACACAGTCCAGCGGTGGACTGTGTGCAACACTAAGTCGCACGTCACGCGTTCGAGTCTCGTTAACGGCACCGGTTCGATGATTTAAAATCTTTTTCTAAAAACAAATGAATTTTGAATAAATCGAATTAGTATATAAATATAATTAAAAACAAGATTATTTCGGGTTAGACACGTAGCTCAGTTGGTAGAGCTGCGTGCACGCGTACGGGAGGTCTCGGGTTCGAGTCTCACCCAGCGCATACTTGCACACTGACCGAACCGGTCAACAGGTCAACAAGTCAACGGTCAACGGTCAACGCAAAAATAAACAATTTTTTTTATATTTTTATTTATTTAATTTAATTTAAAAATCAATTAAAAATACTTAAAAATAATATTTTTAAAGATAGAAAATAGCCTTAAACTCACAAAAATATATCTAAAAATTCCATTAAAATCCTTAATAAAATCCACTCATTTATTATATTTATCCGTTATTATTTAGGTTAGTAGTTCTCGTTGTTCAACTCTCCCGACTCGTGCGCATCTCATCATCTCCATTCAAACGCACCCAATGTGAGTGAATCTTTACAAATTCCCCGTTTTAATCACGTTTTTTGGTGTATCATGTGTCTTGCTATATATTATATTTAAATCATTGTGCATACCTCATATGATGAACATGTGTATTCAGTTTGTTTCAACTGTTGTGTGGTTATCGTTAGATGCAATTTATTATTTTCAGTACATGTTATTTCATAGGCCGCCGCTCCCCATTACATTATGAGCGTTGAGCATGTTCCCCATTACATTATGAGCGTGAACCTGGCGTGCCCACATACGATCGGCTCCGTTTGATTGAGCCTTGATCGCACAGACATTTTTCATTTTCAGTACATGCAATACGATCGGCTCCGTTTGATTGAGCCTTGATCGCACAGTTTCATTCATGTTATTTATCGTATGATGTTGGTATGTTAATGTATGCTATCATGTGTTATTGTATGTTATAGTTGTGATTGCTATTGCTACTGCTTGGTTATTTACATTTGCTCATTTATGATTATGCACAATTTTTTATTGATAAACTGATAAGTAAATCAATAATAAATGTTTATCTAACAAGGTTCACTCGCCAACTTATGTTGACCCAAAAACCCCCATTTTTACACATGATACAGGTGAACCAGCTGCAGCAAGAAACACTTAGGATTGGACTAGAAGAATAAAATGATTTAGAGTTTGGGATTGTTTTGCTTGGTTTATTTTCTTTGTATTGTATGGACATGTTTGGATATTTGGGAATGTAATTTTGACTTTAATAAATATGAAACATATTAGTAAATATCATGAGCTTTGGTGATAACCCAATTATGCCCCGACTCTTATTCCGCTGCGGGTCGGGGTGTGACAGATTGGTATCAGAGCCATGACTATAGGGATATAGGATAGGTTTTAGACCCTTAGAGCCTATACTATAGTTGATTAGAAATTTTAAGATTTTTGTGCGTTACATGCCAAATTTCATGATGTTTATATGTTTTATGTTAAATGTTACATTTAATGTTATGCAAGCATGTTCATAAGTATATATTATCATATAATGCCTATTATGAATCATATTCTCATAACACATCATATCCATGAAAGCACACACCACATCATGATTGTTTTTACAATGATTTTTGTGTTTTCAAATCTCATCAAAGTGAGTTCTCATGACGGGCATGTAGTAACTGGAAGGGTACCAGTACCGGTAGTCGGAACGTCCTGTCTAGGCTGGCATTCGTATAAATCCAAAATAAAGGACCAGTTTGCCTACCTGGGGACTAACGATGAGAGTACGAAGTACCTATTAGGCCAAAGCATGCTATACCAAACGTCGTGTGAGCTAACCCCACTTTGAGTTGTCATTGTGTCTACACCTGGACACATTCCGACCATACATCTCGTAAACATATTTTGTGGTTTGCATTCGGGTGATGCGAGTGTTAAATCGCCAATACTAATGTGAATCCTACTAAGCGAATAGCCATGGGGGCCCACATGACTATACAGGTGAAGGTATGGGGGACATTTGAGGCCCAACATGAGCAAACCCAAGACATCCTATAGATGTAGTTGCATTATTGATATTTATGTTACTTTCATTTTCTTAAAGACACATGACACCTAAAACGACTCCATAAACTCACAATCTTCTTATGTATGCTCCTGTAGATGTCAGCTAGACAACAACGAGGGGTTAAAAGATCAGGAAGATCTCACGAATGCTTGGCCGCACACATCGCAAAACAAATGGCCACGATACTGCCTGACATTGTGGTTCAAGTACAACAAGCTCTCGCCACAAATCCCACTAATCCTCCCCAACAGAATGACCAAAACATCGGCAACCCTCCTACCAGCAAGTGCACATACAAACATTTCAAATCTTGTGATCCTCCTAAATTTGAAGGGACCGAAGGTGTCACTGCTCTCCTCCATTGGTTTGAGGAGATGGAAAACACTTTCCTCAACTGCGATTGTCCTGAGGATCGCAAGGTTCGATACGCACCGGGAGACTATTTGGGGTAGCTCTCACTTGGTGGAAGACTGAAAAAGGGAAGAGGGGTATTGATGATGCAATGGCCTTAACTTGGGAGGAGTTAAGGGAAATCATGACCATGCGTTTCTGTCCTAGGAGTGAGATTAAAAAGTTGGAGGACGAATTTCATTCTTTAAAGCAAAAGGAGGGAGATCATACCATCTACAACAAGCGGTTCTTAGAGTTGAACCAAATGGTCCCTAACTTGTTCACCCCAACTTATCGCTTGATCGAGTATTATATTCGAGGTCTTCCCTCGAAAATTCAAGATTCAGTTCTCAGCACTTCACCAGCAACACTTGAAGCTGCTATGGAACTAGCCACTGAACTGACCGAAAATCGCATTCGAAATGGTAAATTCAAAGAGGAGAAGAAGAAAGCCCCCATTGAGGCTCAAACTTCAAGCCACTCTGGTTCCTCCTCGAAGTTTACTGGTAAAAGGAATCGAAGCACAAGAAACTTCGCCGTCACACAAACCAATTACCCTATTCCTGCTGCACCCATTACCCAAGTCGCCCCTTCACCCGCACCACACAAAAGACCATACTCTGGCCCGTTACCAAAATGCAACCGTTGCCAATACCACCATTCTCCTGATCATCCTTGCCAATATTGCACCGGCTGTGGTCGCGCAGGTCATACTGTTCAAACCTGTCGCATACCTCAGCGAACGAACCGCCACCAGCCTTCAACCCAAACCCACCAACAAATAATGGGTCAAGCCCAACAACCCCTACTACTACCACCTACCCAACATTTAGCCCAAACATACTATCAACCCAACTATCCCATGGTACAATCTATGCGGGCTTGCTACAATTGTGGAGATCCAAGCCATTTTAGAAACACTTGTCCACGTTTGGTGAACATCATTCATGCCCAAGCTCAAGCAAATCCGGTGAATCAAGCTAACCAAGCTCCACCACCTGCAAGAGGAAGAGCTTATAACATCAACGCCAATACTGTTGAAAATAATAACGGCCCAAACGAATCACCCTTCCTCGCCAAGAATCAAGACTCAACTTCAATCGTCTAGTTTTAATGTTTTCTTTATGTTATCTCAATCTTTCCGTATTCCAGTTGTAAAATTTGGAAATTTTGTATCCAAAAATTTTAATGCGATTTGATATTACAGTTTTGTTCTATACTCATTGATTTAACATTCATATCATCATACATCTCGACGTACCTCAATCTCATCATTTAAAGGAGTTGGGTTGTGTCACACTTTTACATAGACTGACCCCTTCATCATAACCAACGAGAGAGGTACTGTCATCATTTAGTCATGTATCATCTCAGAATTTAGACTCAAGTTTTGTTCGTTGAGTTGTTTATGTTTTAGAGTCACTTAGAACTGATCATGATTTACTGATAAAGCCAACGAAAATTTGACAAGAATATGGTGGATACGCCGCTGGTACTTCCTATATATAAGTATTCTTGGCAAAGGATCAAAAGCGTTACCAGGAGGTTATGAAAAGTTTCCGTGTAGGTTTAAATATCGTCATGGTTGAAGTTTTTGTTTTATGATACATACCTTAACATTACAAATGTATCAGTTCCCTCAAAACTATTATACATAAAATTGTAAGTGACATCAAAGATCAAAATCCGAGAAGCCCAGCATGTTTCAGTAACAGAAAGGAGACGTACGCAAGGAGCCGTCTTGTGGAGCTAAACTTAAAATTGAAACTAAATCCGACGGTATTCTATACTATCTAGATCGTATATGGATTCCTGACCACAATAACCTTCGTGATATTTTTTTCTTATGAATGAGGCGCACAAAACACGATATTCTATACACCCAGGAGCCGACAAGACGTATCAAGACCCTTGATACACCTACTGGTGGCCTGGAATGGAAAAAGATATTGCTGATTTTGTTTCCAAGTGCCTTTCATGTTCCAAAATATAAGCTGAACACCAAAGACCCTCAGGACTTCTGGTCCAACCTGAAATACCTATATGGAAGTGGGAAAATATAACCATGGGCTTCATTACCAGGTTACCTCGCACTTCTGGTGGGTATGACACTATATGGGTAATAATTGATCGACTTACAAAATCAGCTCACTTTATTCCTATCCGCGAAGATTTCAAGAACGAAAAGCTAGCTCGTATTTATATCAGCGAAATCGTTAGCCGACATGGAGTACCGTTAAGCATTATTCCTGATCGTGATGGTCTTTCACTTCACGAACATGGCAAGCAGTACAAGCTGCTATGGGCACGGGATTAGATCTCAGTACCGCCTATCACCCTCAAACTGATGGTCAATCTGAACGCACCATTCAAACTCTTGAAGATATGCTTCGAGCATGTGTTATAGACTTCAAGGGAAATTGGGACGCTCATCTCACCCTTAGTTGAATTTTCGTACAACAACAGCTATCATTCAAGCATCGGCATGGCACCTTTTGAAGCCTTATATGGTCGTAAGTGTCGATCTCCAGTATGTTGGCACGAAATTGGGGAAGCTCAAATCACTGGTCCAGAATTGATCCAAGAAACCACAGACAAGATCCATCAAATCCGAAACAATCTTCTAGCGGCTCAAAGTCGTCAAAAGAGTTATGCAGATAAACGACGGAAGCCTTTAGAGTTTAACATTGGTGATCATGTACTTCTAAAAGTGTCACCGTGGAAGGGAGTAGTTCGTTTTGGTCAAAAAGGCAAGCTAGCACCACGCTACGTAGGACCCTTCAAGATACTCGAAAGAGTAGGACCTGTAGCATACAAGCTTGATCTACCAGAAGAACTCAACAGGATTCATCCCACATTCCACGTGTCGAACTTGAAGAAGTGTCTCGCTGATGAAAACCTCCACATTCCGCTGGAAGATATTCAGATTGATGAATCTATGCATTTTATTGAAAGACCTATAGAGATCATGGACACCGGAGAAAAACGTTTACGACGAATTCACATTCCAATTGTTAGGGTACGCTGGGAGTCGAAACGGGGACCTGAGTTTACTTGGGAACGTGAAGACTCAATGCGCGAAAAATACCCACATCTTTTTCCTACTACTACTTAAATTTCGGGACGAAATTCCTAAAAGTAGGGGATACTGTAACATTTGTCAAAAACGGGTTTCCAAAACCCGCTCCGTTTTGTAATCGAATATCAAGTTATAAATGTCACGTTGTGTATTTATGGTTATTTTGATTTTTAATGATACATAATTAATAAACAAACTAAACTATAAAAATTATTTTTGATAAAAAGTGAAAACAAAATAAATAAAAATAAAATGTTACTGCCGGGACTCGAACCCGGGTCAGCCGGAATTTAAACCCAAAGACTTAACGCTCACACACATCACCACTCCGCCACTTGTTTGTTTTCTGTCAACTTAGGGAAACAAATAACTCTTATACACAAACCTAGTTAAACCGGTTGCGCCAACTGAGAAACCGAAATCGGCAATTCAACCGTCTAATCGTTTGATTAATCGCACATTCAGGTTTATAACCGATGCACCGACGATTTTAATCAATTCGGATTTGAATGAACTTCAATTTTCATCATCATCGGTTTTTATAACAAAAAATAATCAAAGTCCAAATTACTTCAATCAAGACCCCTCTCGCGACTCAGAAACATCATACAAACATTCCATTTCACTTTCGTCACCCATTCGGTCCATCAGAAAGCTTAAATCAACTCGCCGGAAAATTCTGCAAGTTCGCCGGAAAACCGTATTTGTCCTCTAATCGGTAAGTTCTTCAATACCATCATAGTCTAACAGTTGTTAAGCCATTTCTAACTCAAACCCTCCAATTTAAATCAAATTCAGACGTCGTCATCGGATAATTTCTGCTCGCCGGAAAACTTCTGAAAAATCCGTATCTTCGCCTGTGAAACGGTAAGGACCTCAAACACACTGATAATGTTTGTTTAGCACTTCAATTTCATGATTAGCTAATCAAAATGATTAATTGAATTGCTCAGTTGAAGTCCTTAAAAACAGAGACCGACGCCTTGCCGGAACTCTGTAATCAATCGTTCACCGGTATGTTTTTCCTCTAATTATCATCCCTGCTATCTCTTATCAGTCTGGGTAATGCTTAACAATCGAATTAACAAGATTTAATGGTGTAATCTGCTGTCGGTAAAATCCAACGAAGAAGATGAACTTTGATAATACTATAAGTATAATTAAAATTGGTATTTTAAACGGGTTAGACACACAGTCCAGCGGTGGACTGTGTGCAAATAATACGCACACGTCACGAGTTCGATCCCTGATACACGCACCCTCTAAGTAATAAAATGCCTTTTTGATTAAAGCTGAACCGGGTTAACCCCGTTAGTTGTTAAGTATAATAAAAACCGAGATATTAACCAGGTTAGACACACAGTCCAGCGGTGGACTGTGTGCAACACTAAGTCGCACGTCACGCGTTCGAGTCTCGTTAACGGCACCGGTTCGATGATTTAAAATCTTTTTCTAAAAACAAATGAATTTTGAATAAATCGAATTAGTATATAAATATAATTAAAAACAAGATTATTTCGGGTTAGACACGTAGCTCAGTTGGTAGAGCTGCGTGCACGCGTACGGGAGGTCTCGGGTTCGAGTCTCACCCAGCGCATACTTGCACACTGACCGAACCGGTCAACAGGTCAACAAGTCAACGGTCAACGGTCAACGCAAAAATAAACAATTTTTTTATATTTTTATTTATTTAATTTAATTTAAAAATCAATTAAAAATACTTAAAAATAATATTTTTAAAGATAGAAAATAGCCTTAAACTCACAAAAATATATCTAAAAATTCCATTAAAATCCTTAATAAAATCCACTCATTTATTATATTTATCCGTTATTATTTAGGTTAGTAGTTCTCGTTGTTCAACTCTCCCGACTCGTGCGCATCTCATCATCTCCATTCAAACGCACCCAATGTGAGTGAATCTTTACAAATTCCCCGTTTTAATCACGTTTTTTGGTGTATCATGTGTCTTGCTATATATTATATTTAAATCATTGTGCATACCTCATATGATGAACATGTGTATTCAGTTTGTTTCAACTGTTGTGTGGTTATCGTTAGATGCAATTTATTATTTTCAGTACATGTTATTTCATAGGCCGCCGCTCCCCATTACATTATGAGCGTTGAGCATGTTCCCCATTACATTATGAGCGTGAACCTGGCGTGCCCACATACGATCGGCTCCGTTTGATTGAGCCTTGATCGCACAGACATTTTTCATTTTCAGTACATGCAATACGATCGGCTCCGTTTGATTGAGCCTTGATCGCACAGTTTCATTCATGTTATTTATCGTATGATGTTGGTATGTTAATGTATGCTATCATGTGTTATTGTATGTTATAGTTGTGATTGCTATTGCTACTGCTTGGTTATTTACATTTGCTCATTTATGATTATGCACAATTTTTTATTGATAAACTGATAAGTAAATCAATAATAAATGTTTATCTAACAAGGTTCACTCGCCAACTTATGTTGACCCAAAAACCCCCATTTTTACACATGATACAGGTGAACCAGCTGCAGCAAGAAACACTTAGGATTGGACTAGAAGAATAAAATGATTTAGAGTTGGGATTGTTTTGCTTGGTTTATTTTCTTTGTATTGTATGGACATGTTTGGATATTTGGGAATGTAATTTTGACTTTAATAAATATGAAACATATTAGTAAATATCATGAGCTTTGGTGATAACCCAATTATGCCCCGACTCTTATTCCGCTGCGGGTCGGGGTGTGACAGATTGGTATCAGAGCCATGACTATAGGGATATAGGATAGGTTTTTAGACCCTTAGAGCCTATACTATAGTTGATTAGAAATTTTAAGATTTTTGTGCGTTACATGCCAAATTTCATGATGTTTATATGTTTTATGTTAAATGTTACATTTAATGTTATGCAAGCATGTTCATAAGTATATATTATCATATAATGCCTATTATGAATCATATTCTCATAACACATCATATCCATGAAAGCACACACCACATCATGATTGTTTTTACAATGATTTTTGTGTTTTCAAATCTCATCAAAGTGAGTTCTCATGACGGGCATGTAGTAACTGGAAGGGTACCAGTACCGGTAGTCGGAACGTCCTGTCTAGGCTGGCATTCGTATAAATCCAAAATAAAGGACCAGTTTGCCTACCTGGGGACTAACGATGAGAGTACGAAGTACCTATTAGGCCAAAGCATGCTATACCAAACGTCGTGTGAGCTAACCCCACTTTGAGTTGTCATTGTGTCTACACCTGGACACATTCCGACCATACATCTCGTAAACATATTTTGTGGTTTGCATTCGGGTGATGCGAGTGTTAAATCGCCAATACTAATGTGAATCCTACTAACCCGAATAGCCATGGGGGCCCACATGACTATACAGGTGAAGGTATGGGGGACATTTGAGGCCCAACATGAGCAAACCCAAGACATCCTATAGATGTAGTTGCATTATTGATATTTATGTTACTTTCATTTTCTTAAAGACACATGACACCTAAAACGACTCCATAAACTCACAATCTTCTTATGTATGCTCCTGTAGATGTCAGCTAGACAACAACGAGGGGTTAAAAGATCAGGAAGATCTCACGAATGCTTGGCCGCACACATCGCAAAACAAATGGCCACGATACTGCCTGACATTGTGGTTCAAGTACAACAAGCTCTCGCCACAAATCCCACTAATCCTCCCCAACAGAATGACCAAAACATCGGCAACCCTCCTACCAGCAAGTGCACATACAAACATTTCAAATCTTGTGATCCTCCTAAATTTGAAGGGACCGAAGGTGTCACTGCTCTCCTCCATTGGTTTGAGGAGATGGAAAACACTTTCCTCAACTGCGATTGTCCTGAGGATCGCAAGGTTCGATACGCCACCGGGAGACTATTTGGGGTAGCTCTCACTTGGTGGAAGACTGAAAAAGGGAAAAGGGGTATTGATGATGCAATGGCCTTAACTTGGGAGGAGTTAAGGGAAATCATGACCATGCGTTTCTGTCCTAGGAGTGAGATTAAAAAGTTGGAGGACGAATTTCATTCTTTAAAGCAAAAGGAGGGAGATCATACCATCTACAACAAGCGGTTCTTAGAGTTGAACCAAATGGTCCCTAACTTGTTCACCCCAACTTATCGCTTGATCGAGCATTATATTCGAGGTCTTCCCTCGAAAATTCAAGATTCAGTTCTCAGCACTTCACCAGCAACACTTGAAGCTGCTATGGAACTAGCCACTGAACTGACCGAAAATCGCATTCGAAATGGTAAATTCAAAGAGGAGAAGAAGAAAGCCCCCATTGAGGCTCAAACTTCAAGCCACTCTGGTTCCTCCTCGAAGTTTACTGGTAAAAGGAATCGAAGCACAAGAAACTTCGCCGTCACACAAACCAATTACCCTATTCCTGCTGCACCCATTACCCAAGTCGCCCCTTCACCCGCACCACACAAAAGACCATACTCTGGCCCGTTACCAAAATGCAACCGTTGCCAATACCACCATTCTCCTGATCATCCTTGCCAATATTGCACCGGCTGTGGTCGCGCAGGTCATACTGTTCAAACCTGTCGCATACCTCAGCGAACGAACCGCCACCAGCCTTCAACCCAAACCCACCAACAAATAATGGGTCAAGCCCAACAACCCCTACTACTACCACCTACCCAACATTTAGCCCAAACATACTATCAACCCAACTATCCCATGGTACAATCTATGCGGGCTTGCTACAATTGTGGAGATCCAAGCCATTTTAGAAACACTTGTCCACGTTTGGTGAACATCATTCATGCCCAAGCTCAAGCAAATCCGGTGAATCAAGCTAACCAAGCTCCACCACCTGCAAGAGGAAGAGCTTATAACATCAACGCCAATACTGTTGAAAATAATAACGGCCCAAACGAATCACCCTTCCTCGCCAAGAATCAAGACTCAACTTCAATCGTCTAGTTTTAATGTTTTCTTTATGTTATCTCAATCTTTCCGTATTCCAGTTGTAAAATTTGGAAATTTTGTATCCAAAAATTTTAATGCGATTTGATATTACAGTTTTGTTCTATACTCATTGATTTAACATTCATATCATCATACATCTCGACGTACCTCAATCTCATCATTTAAAGGAGTTGGGTTGTGTCACACTTTTACATAGACTGACCCCTTCATCATAACCAACGAGAGAGGTACTGTCATCATTTAGTCATGTATCATCTCAGAATTTAGACTCAAGTTTTGTTCGTTGAGTTGTTTATGTTTTAGAGTCACTTAGAACTGATCATGATTTACTGATAAAGCCAACGAAAATTTGACAAGAATATGGTGGATACGCCGCTGGTACTTCCTATATATAAGTATTCTTGGCAAAGGATCAAAAGCGTTACCAGGAGGTTATGAAAAGTTTCCGTGTAGGTTTAAATATCGTCATGGTTGAAGTTTTTGTTTTATGATACATACCTTAACATTACAAATGTATCAGTTCCCTCAAAACTATTATACAAAAAATTGTAAGTGACATCAAAGATCAAAATCCGAGAAGCCCAGCATGTTTCAGTAACAGAAAGGAGACGTACGCAAGGAGCCGTCTTGTGGAGCTAAACTTAAAATTGAAACTAAATCCGACGGTATTCTATACTATCTAGATCGTATATGGATTCCTGACCACAATAACCTTCGTGATATTTTTTTTCTTATGAATGAGGCGCACAAAACACGATATTCTATACACCCAGGAGCCGACAAGACGTATCAAGACCCTTGATACACCTACTGGTGGCCTGGAATGGAAAAAGATATTGCTGATTTTGTTTCCAAGTGCCTTTCATGTTCCAAAATATAAGCTGAACACCAAAGACCCTCAGGACTTCTGGTCCAACCTGAAATACCTATATGGAAGTGGGAAAATATAACCATGGGCTTCATTACCAGGTTACCTCGCACTTCTGGTGGGTATGACACTATATGGGTAATAATTGATCGACTTACAAAATCAGCTCACTTTATTCCTATCCGCGAAGATTTCAAGAACGAAAAGCTAGCTCGTATTTATATCAGCGAAATCGTTAGCCGACATGGAGTACCGTTAAGCATTATTCCTGATCGTGATGGTCTTTTCACTTCACGAACATGGCAAGCAGTACAAGCTGCTATGGGCACGGGATTAGATCTCAGTACCGCCTATCACCCTCAAACTGATGGTCAATCTGAACGCACCATTCAAACTCTTGAAGATATGCTTCGAGCATGTGTTATAGACTTCAAGGGAAATTGGGACGCTCATCTACCCTTAGTTGAATTTTCGTACAACAACAGCTATCATTCAAGCATCGGCATGGCACCTTTTGAAGCCTTATATGGTCGTAAGTGTCGATCTCCAGTATGTTGGCACGAAATTGGGGAAGCTCAAATCACTGGTCCAGAATTGATCCAAGAAACCACAGACAAGATCCATCAAATCCGAAACAATCTTCTAGCGGCTCAAAGTCGTCAAAAGAGTTATGCAGATAAACGACGGAAGCCTTTAGAGTTTAACATTGGTGATCATGTACTTCTAAAAGTGTCACCGTGGAAGGGAGTAGTTCGTTTTGGTCAAAAAGGCAAGCTAGCACCACGCTACGTAGGACCCTTCAAGATACTCGAAAGAGTAGGACCTGTAGCATACAAGCTTGATCTACCAGAAGAACTCAACAGGATTCATCCCACATTCCACGTGTCGAACTTGAAGAAGTGTCTCGCTGATGAAAACCTCCACATTCCGCTGGAAGATATTCAGATTGATGAATCTATGCATTTTATTGAAAGACCTATAGAGATCATGGACCCGGAGAAAAACGTTTACGACGAATTCACATTCCAATTGTTAGGGTACGCTGGGAGTCGAAACGGGGACCTGAGTTTACTTGGGAACGTGAAGACTCAATGCGCGAAAAATACCCACATCTTTTTCCTACTACTACTTAAATTTCGGGACGAAATTCCTAAAAGTAGGGGATACTGTAACATTTGTCAAAAACGGGTTTCCAAAACCCGCTCCGTTTTGTAATCGAATATCAAGTTATAAATGTCACGTTGTGTATTTATGGTTATTTTGATTTTTAATGATACATAATTAATAAACAAACTAAACTATAAAAATTATTTTTGATAAAAAGTGAAAACAAAATAAATAAAAATAAAATGTTACTGCCGGGACTCGAACCCGGGTCAGCCGGAATTTAAACCCAAAGACTTAACGCTCACACACATCACCACTCCGCCACTTGTTTGTTTTCTGTCAACTTAGGGAAACAAATAACTCTTATACACAAACCTAGTTAAACCGGTTGCGCCAACTGAGAAACCGAAATCGGCAATTCAACCGTCTAATCGTTTGATTAATCGCACATTCAGGTTATATAACCGATTGCACCGACGATTTTAATCAATTCGGATTTGAATGAACTTCAATTTTCATCATCATCGGTTTTTATAACAAAAAATAATCAAAGTCCAAATTACTTCAATCAAGACCCCTCTCGCGACTCAGAAACATCATACAAACATTCCATTTCACTTTCGTCACCCATTCGGTCCATCAGAAAGCTTAAATCAACTCGCCGGAAAATTCTGCAAGTTCGCCGGAAAACCGTATTTGTCCTCTAATCGGTAAGTTCTTCAATACCATCATAGTCTAACAGTTGTTAAGCCATTTCTAACTCAAACCCTCCAATTTAAATCAAATTCAGACGTCGTCATCGGATAATTTCTGCTCGCCGGAAAACTTCTGAAAAATCCGTATCTTCGCCTGTGAAACGGTAAGGACCCTCAAACACACTGATAATGTTTGTTTAGCACTTCAATTTCATGATTAGCTAATCAAAATGATTAATTGAATTGCTCAGTTGAAGTCCTTAAAAACAGAGACCGACGCCTTGCCGGAACTCTGTAATCAATCGTTCACCGGTATGTTTTTCCTCTAATTATCATCCCTGCTATCTCTTATCAGTCTGGGTAATGCTTAACAATCGAATTAACAAGATTTAATGGTGTAATCTGCTGTCGGTAAAATCCAACGAAGAAGATGAACTTTGATAATACTATAAGTATAATTAAAATTGGTATTTTAAACGGATTAGACACACAGTCCAGCGGTGGACTGTGTGCAAATAATACGCACACGTCACGAGTTCGATCCCTGATACACGCACCCTCTAAGTAATAAAATGCCTTTTTGATTAAAGCTGAACCGGGTTAACCCCGTTAGTTGTTAAGTATAATAAAAACCGAGATATTAACCAGGTTAGACACACAGTCCAGCGGTGGACTGTGTGCAACACTAAGTCGCACGTCACGCGTTCGAGTCTCGTTAACGGCACCGGTTCGATGATTTAAAATCTTTTTCTAAAAACAAATGAATTTTGAATAAATCGAATTAGTATATAAATATAATTAAAAACAAGATTATTTCGGGTTAGACACGTAGCTCAGTTGGTAGAGCTGCGTGCACGCGTACGGGAGGTCTCGGGTTCGAGTCTCACCCAGCGCATACTTGCACACTGACCGAACCGGTCAACAGGTCAACAAGTCAACGGTCAACGGTCAACGCAAAAATAAACAATTTTTTTTATATTTTTATTTATTTAATTTAATTTAAAAATCAATTAAAAATACTTAAAAATAATATTTTTAAAGATAGAAAATAGCCTTAAACTCACAAAAATATATCTAAAAATTCCATTAAAATCCTTAATAAAATCCACTCATTTATTATATTTATCCGTTATTATTTAGGTTAGTAGTTCTCGTTGTTCAACTCTCCCGACTCGTGCGCATCTCATCATCTCCATTCAAACGCCCCACAATGTGAGTGAATCTTTACAAATTCCCCGTTTTAATCACGTTTTTGGGTGTATCATGTGTCTTGCTATATATTATATTTAAATCATTGTGCATACCTCATATGATGAACATGTGTATTCAGTTTGTTTCAACTGTTGTGTGGTTATCGTTAGATGCAATTTATTATTTTCAGTACATGTATTTCATAGGCCGCCGCTCCCATTACATTATGAGCGTTGAGCATGTTCCCCATTACATTATGAGCGTGAACCTGGCGTGCCCACATACGATCGGCTCCGTTTGATTGAGCCTTGATCGCACAGACATTTTTCATTTTCAGTACATGCAATACGATCGGCTCCGTTTGATTGAGCCTTGATCGCACAGTTTCATTCATGTTATTTATCGTATGATGTTGGTATGTTAATTTATGCTATCATGTGTTATTGTATGTTATAGTTGTGATTGCTATTGCTACTGCTTGGTTATTTACATTTGCTCATTTATGATTATGCACAATTTTTTATTGATAAACTGATAAGTAAATCAATAATAAATGTTTATCTAACAAGGTTCACTCGCCAACTTATGTTGACCCAAAAACCCCATTTTTACACATGATACAGGTGAACCAGCTGCAGCAAGAAACACTTAGGATTGGACTAGAAGAATAAAATGATTTAGAGTTTGGGATTGTTTTGATTGGTTTATTTTCTTTGTATTGTATGGACATGTTTGGATATTTGGGAATGTAATTTTGACTTTAATAAATATGAAACATATTAGTAAATATCATGAGCTTTGGTGATAACCCAATTATGCCCCGACTCTTATTCCGCTGCGGGTCGGGGTGTGACATATTTACCAGTGAAAGCTGGCGTATTTTCAAAAGACTAAGTTGCAGGTACAATACGAAATAGGCTGGAAGCTGCTCGGTAGAGATATAAGAGGATTTTGCAAATCCTTAGATCTGCCCAAAGTCTGTTATACATTTTTGTACATTTTACGATCCGTCGTGGATCTTTCGTTACAAGCCGTCTGTATATTATTTTGTACTTTTGAACTATTTTGGTTTGTAATAGTAATTTAAATCCAAGACTTCCGCTGTGCTATGTTTAATTGACTATGATGATATCAACTTACGTTACGATATTCCCCACCCAGCGCATCGGTGTTTGGTTGGAAATTCGGGGTGTGGACACTTTTGCCAGCCATACATCATAGTCTAAACCACGTGTGTCCTATATGCTGGTCACAAAGTCATAATCCAGCTGTGATTGGATTACATTATAAAGCCCTGTCCTAAAAGCTTTTCTTTCATATATAATATAAAAAATCAAAACACTATTCATGTTAAGTTTATGTTAACATGTATAAGTTTATAATGCTTAACCGTTCAGAGGCAAATGTCTAATCCAATTCAGATTGGAGATCTTAACCATTCTAAATCGATATAATTAACCATTTAGACATTTGCTTGCTAAATAAACAGTCTGAACCATTAAGTATTAAACTAGTAAGAAGCCTGCACCGTTAAAAGTCTCATTAAGAACTAAACAAACAACCCTAGAAGAAATAAAATCGTCACCAACGATGAAAGAAAGAAAAATCAAACGACTATACACAATCTTGTAGTGATCGTGAGAGAGAGAGATAGAGATGGATGGCATAGGGCATTAAAAAAGAGGAAAGCAAAGCCCCTAAAGCAATGATATTTTATATAACATTGAAAATTTCATAACGTGTTTTAAGCAATGATATTTTATATAAGATTGAAAATTTCGTAACGTGTTTTAAATTAATGATTAACTCTTTATATGATTAATTTTTTTTATAAATGAAAAATGTTATTTCTACTTGCTTTACATAAATATTTTTAAATTATTCCATAGCTGCTCAAGTTTGAATCTATGACCTTCTTTAACATGAGCGCTTACTAAGTGGGTTAGCCCCTGTTAACATAGGAGTAAAATTAATATAATTAGATATATAAGAAACATAATTAAATCATAATTTTGTATATTATCTGTTTTCTAAAGTGCTACACATACATAAAAAGGCAATAATAAAAGATACAAGAATAAACCTCTAATGTAAATGTAAACTTGTAAGTTGTAACATGCAAGTTGAATGCATATTTTAAGTTTTCAACTATTGCCTGCGCAGCCATATGTCATGCTAGCTATTTTCCCAATTTGAATATTGTTAAATTTAGAAAGGGTAAAAGGTAACTATTA
Organism: Scalesia atractyloides; assembly: GCA_947069175.1. Taxonomy (NCBI): domain Eukaryota; kingdom Viridiplantae; phylum Streptophyta; class Magnoliopsida; order Asterales; family Asteraceae; genus Scalesia; species Scalesia atractyloides. The sequence continues at coordinate 4,210,544 of CAMTDV010000027.1, forward strand.
TAAAAGTTTGATGGGGTTAGAAAAAACTTGAATATTGTAATATGTTACTAACTTTTATACTTTGTTGACAAATGAATAACTTCAAGTTTATTAGGATAATAAATTAATAATGTAATTTATACAATAATTCATAATATATTTGAAAACACATAAAATGGGTTTTAACGTGCGAAGGTACAAGTGAGCAAATAATATATTTGAGAATAATCTATGCGTAATTTTCATGTTTGATGACATGTGAGATTTGAATTTTGTAACGTACGTATTATAAAATTGAACACGTGTAATTTCTAATGTGCACTTCGTACGCTTCGCATGTTAAGGGGCTATTGTATGATACACCCATCATTTAAAATCAGTCACAAAGTTAATAAGGTGGAAAAAATTATAAACACTATCAATCTAGTAAAAGATGAGGACTTGTTAACGTTATACAATATGTTAAAAGTATAAACCTTTAAAATGTAGTGTCATTACTCATTACAAGTGTATAGTGGTTGGATTGTTTGTTATCATGGTCCCAAAATATTATTAAAGAACAATGTTTGGCAATCAATCTTACCATCTCTACTCTCTATGTACAGTTGTTGAAACATTAAAAATGGCAAGAAAACTTACCCTTTTAGAAACTTGTAAAAGATGATGCAGTTCTAAATTCACTAAAAGGACAACAATTGTTCGAAAAAATTAAAAGGACAATAAGATTCAATCATATGCAAATGAGCCATGTTGTCATTAATACTTTGCATCTACTACGCATTATCTGACATGCTTTTATCTTTTGTTAAGTTGATAAAACCACACAAAATAATAGCTTGATCGTATTGTTTTAAAAGCCTTCGACATGTGTAGATTACTGTCATGGATACCGTACCACTAACACATAAAATCTCGATCTTTGCATGTGTATAAAATTTTAAATGAGTCATTTAATAGTGGTGTTTATTCTCTTAAGTCTACATCTTAAACAACAAAATCAAATATTATGTTGTATTTTTCGAATCAGATACACAAAAAAATAAAACTAAATACAACCGAGTAAATGTATGACACATATAAAAATAACTATTTCTAATGTTATATATTTTCACTTCTTTTACCTCTTTAATTTTTTAACAGACATACATACACCCCGGAAATTTTTGTAGTTCCCACTTAAAAAAAGTTCAAAGTGTAGTGATAACATTTCCACACTATAAACTAAATACAACATGATAATGTATAAGACACATACAAAATAACTATTTTTAATATTATATGTTTTCACTTTTTTTTACCTCTTCAATTTTTTAACAAACATACATACACCTCGAAAATTTTTATAGTCCCCACTTTAAAAAAGTTCAAAATATAGTGATAACATTTTCACACTATAAATTTGCAACATGTTTGTGCATAAAAAGGGTTATACTTAAGCTTAGGGGAGTTTTCAATATATATATATATAATATTACATTTTTAACCCAAAAATATTTGATTACTTTTAACCCAAAATTTTTTATCTTTTGCAAATTTAACCTCACAATTTTTTTACTTTCAACTTTGGTCTCTTACTTTTCACATTTTGCAAATTTTTCATTTTACGTTGCGCTTGAAATTTTGCGAGTTAACACAACGCAATGTGTGTATGTGGTTCAACGTTTTTACGTTTCGTTTTACGTTTTGTTCTAAATTTTGCGAGTTAACACGATTCAACGTGCGTGTGTGGTTCAACATTTTAATATCATCTACTTTTTCCTGTTTGACAGGTCGTCGCAACACGCAGATTCTAAATGACTTAGTTATTATTTTCTATACTTTACATTTCGGTCTAATTTCTTCACATTAACACGCCAAACTTCAGTATTGGTGGTCGTTACCGGTGGTATGGCATTTATACTATTTCTCACGGTTTTACGCTCCTACCGTAACACGAGACGGCTTAATACTAGGTAAGGATAAAAAGTAACACAATCAAGAAGTTTAAAACGTACAAGAGTATACAAGTCCTTGTTTACACTATTGCCCCTTAAACTACAAGCTCCATTACACAACAAAACATTCAAATGTGAACATGTTTTTTAGCAAATCCATGAACCATCACCCAACAATACATTAAAAAAGCCCCAATCCAACAATCCCACAACTCTTCAACCACCAAATCATTTCACAAAAACCCACACACAATAATGAGTCCATCAAACCAACACATAATATTCCTTATGATTCTCTCAATCATATCATCAACTCCTGCACTAGCAGACCTCACAGACTTCATATACAAAGGTTGTGCCAATCAAAAGTTCCAAGACCCATCAGGAATATCATCACAAAACCTCCAATCTCTATACTCAACTCTCATAGCTCAATCCTCCACAAATAACTTCCACAACGCCACCGCGGGTAACGACTGGTTAACCACCTCCATAACCGGTCTTTACCAGTGCCGCGGTGACCTATCCAATTCCGACTGCAACAAATGCATCGAAAAAATCCCGAAACCATCGAAAAAGTATGTGGTGGCGATACGATCGCAGCCAGAGTCCAGCTGGATGGGTGTTATTTGAGATATGAAATTATTGGGTTCCCCGTGGCGTCTGCTACGGATTTTTTGTATAAACAGTGCGGGTCGGGTCGGGCCAGTGGGTCCGGGTTTGATACGCGGTTGGAATCCGCGCTCGAGGAGGTCGAAAAAGGGGTTGGGAATGGGAAAGGGTATTATGCTGGTGAGTATCAATCGGTTGATGTGTTGGGACAGTGTGAAGGCAGGTTGGGGACCGCGGATTGCGAGAAGTGTGTGAAGGCCGCGGCGGAGAAAGGGCGGAGTGAGTGTGGGAGTTCGATTTCGGGCGGGTTTATCTACAACAGTGTTATGTTAGCTATAAGTATAACCCGAACGGAGTTCCGGGATCAGGTAACGTAATCTCGGCACCCTCTATTTGTTCTATCGGGCACATCTGGTATATAGGATGCGGGGTCAACCGACAGTTTTTTATTTTTATATGTAGCGTCTATTACGACTTTTTGAGTGACACTAACATGTTTATTTGAAAAAGTAAAATAAAAACGTGTATCAAATTTGATAAAGTTCTTTTGTCCTAAATTGATTTAAAAAAAAAGGTCTAAATTACATATTGTATTTAGAAAACGAAGGAAAAGAAAAAACAAAAAAAAGTATCAAATTCCATAAGTTATTAAGTTATCATTATTATTTACGTGACTTGACCTGAAAAAAATTCTGACGTCAGTTAAGGGACATATGAGCAACAAAAAAACTGACCCAGATGAAAAAAAATCTGGGTCCGTCACTATTTATGTTTCTTCGACAAATTTACTTATTATAATAATTGAAAAAAAACAATAATCACCTCATACATAAAAGGATTAAAAGTGGTATCTATGATATATGATATCTATAGACAATGATTCTTGGTTTGGATTTTTTGTTTTGTTCATGTAACTTTTGGGAAAAGAAACAATGTGATGTGGGTTTGGTTTGTTGACAGGGACGGGTGGGGGTGGTGGTGGTGGGATACAAACCGGGGAGACGGAGACAGGCGGTGGGGGCGGGCGGCACAACACGCAGAAGACGGTGGCGCTTGTGATCGGCGGGATCGCGGGGTTGTTTCTGGGAATCGCTTTCTTGCTGGTTTTGAGATCAGCTTTCAGGAAGAAGAAGGAGAAACACTCTTCATTTGAAGGTTGGTAACTTATATTTTTTGAAATATTTAAAATTAGTTTTGTATTAAAGTGATAGTTGTAATCGAATAAAATAAAATGATCTTTTACTTTGAATTTGGAGATATTAATTTTCAAAGTTAGATAGTTAGTCAATAATATTGAATAGGTGATTGGATGTGTTTTGAAAGTGATACTAGTGGTAAGAGGTTTATCTGAAGTAGGGCGGATCTAGAGTGATAGAAGGATAACTTAGTTGCCCATTGACGCTTCGACGATAGTGTAAATTTTGGAAAAAATTAACGTGTTTTGATTTCGGTTACCCTTTTTCATTGAAACGTTACCCCTGTACGGATTTTCTAGATCCGCCACTGTCTGGTAGTAAGATATATGGTTAATTGTATTCTATTGTTTTTTATATATATTATCTTTTAAAGTTATAATAATATACTATATTTAATTATTAACTTATTTCCATGTGTTACTTATATTAAAAGATGAAACCATAATGAATAATTATTAACCAACAATAATTATGAATTACAGTGTTAGGAAACAAGAGAACCTTTTTATAGGTTATGTAATTAGTTAGTTAATATTTAAATTTCACTCTCCTATTTTTTTCAAAAACATTGCATAAATGTTCTTGAGGATAATATTGTTTAAAATAACTTTTCAACTATTATTTAATTAACACGTACTCCTATGTTCTTTAGTGAGACCAAGTCTGTTTTATTTTTAAAAAATGCTAACAATTTTTTTATTTTTATTTTATTGTACAAATAAAGTGTGTTTTAAAAGAGAATGGTTTGTTCAATAATGTAGGTTACCATTGAAAAGGAGAAGATCAAGTTGGGTGCAGAAGGATGTAAAGACAGACAAATGAAGCATGCTTTTCTATTTTTGGTGGTCGTATTTGTACATTGGTTATTTTTAAATAAATTTTGTTCTGTATATTCAATTAGTTTATCTTTTTTGTTGGAAAAGATATACTTTTTACCACCCAAAACTTTATTAAAAGTACTTATATAATAAAATAGGTAGGCCAAAAGGGACATAGTTTGTTACATTTCCTTAATCCAAAAGTAGTTAATATAATAAATTATCGATAATAGTTACGCAATAGATTGTTAGTATATATATTACTTTAATTATCTCGGTCCATGATTCATGCTCTCGGGTTTTCTTGAAACGTTTGTAAAACTTAACAACCACACGATCTATATGTATTGTGTTTGGTGCGGACCTAGATTCTTTTTACCAACTCATTTTTTTAACATGTGTGATGAATCTAGAATATTTTTTTATTATGACACACATAATCAACAAGTATCCAATAGTATATATTACAAAACTTTTTTTAAGAATCACTCGACTCAAGTACGCAAGACACTGATCCGCTCCAAATTGTATTGCAAATCAAACAATAAAAAAACTAGTTAGCTTATACACTTGCCATAAATTGGAATAAATGCACAAAATTTACTAGTGTAGTTTAGTGATAAACTAAGCTTTGATCCAATCCCTTTTTTGCTTAGTGCATTTAACATTGAACCACAAGGTGTTACGAAATCATTTAGAGCAGAGTCGTTTATGAGCTACATAATATAAGCGTGCAATCTGAGTTTAACTAGCTTGGACATAAAAATAAACTTGTTTGATAAACAAGCTCAAGCCAAGACTAAGCCCAAGTCCAAACTCAAGCTTCACTTATTAAGCTTGAATAGAGTTGCAAGCCTAACGAGTCTATATTCTTTAGATATTTTTATTTAATATATTAAATATATGTTTACATAATGAATGTTAATATATATAAAATTATGATAAAAAAGTAACTAAATAGTCTATATCATGTTATATATATATTACTATAATCATAAATATAAAAAAACACTTATAAATGTATATGAACAAGTTCAAATTTATAAATAAAAAAAATTGTATAATGTATATAGGATAATTAAATACATAAATAAATAAATAAAATAAATAATAACTGAGTCAAGCTCAATCTAAGCTCCAACTTAAAAAGCTACTCACGGACTGAACTTGAGCTCAAACTCTTATAAGTTAAAGGAGCTACGCTCGAGCTTAAATTTGGTTCGACTAATTCACACCCCTAATTTGTTTCTTAACACAATACATTTTTAGACTTATATTCCAACCTATTAGGTTGCATTCTGAATCAACCAAACCAAACTGAACCAGTGTTTCATGTGTTCATGCCTTTGAACCCAAGTCAAGTAATTAACTAACACTTGTCATATAGGCATGCATGGAGAATCAGTTCTTCTTGGCTTCTAAGTCAAGCAATGAACATATATAAACCTCAAATCATAACATCTTTTATTTAAAATTGGATACACTCCCATCACATTCACTTTCTATACAGTTTGTCAACACAACCTTGCTTCCATCTTCATTGTCTTTAAATTTGAAGAAAAGAAGTTGTCATCACTCAAGTAAGTCTCTATGCCATTATATAAACACTGCTTATGTGTCTGACATGAACACACGAGATGTTCGTTCATTTATGTTCGTGAATATTTGTGTATTTTTGTTCATTTATGTTCGTTATGTTTGTTCGTTTATATTTTAAAAAATACATATGAAGTTATATTTGTACAAATATAAACATAAAAGAGGTTTTCAGTTTTCTAACTACTTATATACATATAACTGATTGATCAATGGGCTTTCCGGTAATAAAAATGTGTTTTCCAATAGAACTCATCGTAATTAATTAATAACTTATATAAAATAAACGAACACTAACATGCCTTCTATTTGATAAATTATGTTCGCTTAAGTTTGTTTGTTTATGTTCGTGAACTCTTCGTTTATGCTTTAAAATTCACATGAACATGCTCATTTCTTAATAAACAAACAGGAACACAAAAATTTGTTCGATTATATGTTCGTGTTCGTTTCGGTTAAAGTTAAATGAACAAACACAGACATGCCTATGTTCGTGTCCGTTCGGTTCATTTACATGCCTTGTAGAAAGTCAAGTAAATTATACTCGAAGGATAAAACATTAAAACTTGTGTTTTTTTGTCTGTTATTTTCCAAAAATAAAAGTGCATTCTAAGGTGATGGTCAAAGCCCAGGTTCAAGATTGTGATGCAGATCTTGATTCTCCATTTGAATCACTTGGTACATTTATATTCATAAATATCATCACTACTTTCGATTGATTTAATGATGCATTTTCTTTAGTATTATATTGTTTTAAGTTATAATACAACTCACATTATAGTGCTAGGTCTTTGCTATCTAATCGAGCTTGGAACAGAAGAAGAATCACAAAGAGATAATATAGCCCGTGATGACTCTATTACAAAAGCTAGACGAGTTTGTGTGTCAAATTTTGCGATGGCGGTTACTACTCCGACGTCAAAAGGTTGTAACCTTTTGCAATGTCTTCATTCTGGGCCGGGCCAGGGTGGGGTCAAAAGGGTCTAATAATCAGTCAACCATGAGAATTTGTTGGTTTTGCAGATATATCAAACAAATTTTTGTAATTTTTTTCTAAGAAAAACATCATTTGAAAATTTAGTTGTATTCAGTAGAAAAAGAATCTTATAACGTCTACCTGATAAAATAAAGTTTTGGGTAGGATGTTACCCTATTCTGATCTAAATTCAGGGCCGGGACAACGCAAGAATCATCAAATTAAGGATGATCAAGTTCAACGCCCTCGTGCGGTATTATCCAGTCCCGGTATGTTATCGCGTCATTATAAATGTTTACCTTCTTTTGTGGCACTAAGTTGTCGCTAAAGGAAAAGTTAAAATGATGATGCATATGGTTTAAATCTATTTACATATTGCTCTTACAAGTAAATGAGTAAAATAAACAAAATATCTTAAAAGAAAATGAACAAATATGTCGAAAGTTGTTTTTATAACGCATTCAAATTTCAACATACTTAATTTATTTATATGTATATTAATAAGTATGTATATTAATAAGGAACATTAACTATTCATCGTTGGCCGTCAACAATCTCAAAAGTCCCATCTATTAACATATTGCCTCCAATGGACCCTGACTAACAAAACCCTAATGTCGTTAGTCTCCGGAAAAACGTTTTTGGTCGGAAAACTCAACATTTTCATCCCAAACCTCTTTGTAACCTTAGTACGGAGCTGTTGAAACCCTTTCTAGAAAAAAGCCCCATTGAGGTCGTCGGAAAACTTTTTTTTAGCTGGAAAACTCAAGTTTTTGGCAAGAAAACTCAACATTCTCGTTTCAAGCCTCTTTGTAACCTTTGATCGGACCTTTAGAAACTTTTCTGGCCAAAAAGTTTTTCCGGCGACCAAAGATTAACGGCGTTAGGGTTCTGTTAGTCTGGCAAGGTCCATCTGAGACCAATATGTTAATAGCTGGGACTGCCAGTGATTATTTCTAAGTTGAGACTCTTGACGGTCAACGACGAATAATTAGATTATTAAAATCCAATATTCCTATTATTAATATAATCATATGCTTTTCCATTTGTATCTTCACAAAAAGTTTATAAAAAGCAAGACAAAAGAAGGTAGCTTCTAACTCAAATGTGTAGAATAAATTTACGCATTTCAAACCAACCATTTTGATAAAGTTATCAAGACAACCCATTTGCCCCTACATAGTGTTGATGTCGGCTTAGGTTCAGTGGCAAATCTAGAAAATCTTATAGGGGTAACGTTTTATTAAAAGGGGTAACGAAATCGAAAAAAACGTCAAAAAGGTCAAAATTTTTCCAAAATTTACTACCGTCGGAGCGCCAAGGGGTAGCGGAGGCCAGCCCTCCCCTAAGGTAGGTCCGCCCCTGCTTGTGTTGCGCTTTGCATTGCTACTTTTAAGCATTCATTTTCCACTCAATACTTTGGGTTGCAATATCATAGGGATGTTATTTGTTATACTAAGTTGTAATGGCTATTTGTGTCACTATTCGGTGTATTGCAAAAACAAGGCATTCGTGTGGTCTTTACATTGGTTTTTATGTTTGTTTAACTTAACAACCATTTGATTGGAGAGATGAACAAGAAGGCTTCCAAACAGATTTCACCACAAAAACACGTGAAGGGAGAGTTAACTCGGCTCGTAAGGATTCGAGGCACAACCCTAACGCGCAAAATCGTCCAAAAATTAAGGACTTCACTAGATCACCAATTTTAAAGGATAAACCATGTTTCACAAAGTGACAAAACTAAAGATGTACACCCTTACGATATGTTCGCCTAACTAAAATACTTGACGTGATTTAATTGCAAAATGTTGTTTAATAATTTCAACAATCATTGATATAGGGTTTTGATCGGTCATTTCTATTTTCCCCCCTCTCTCTACCTGTTCTTTTACTCGTTTAAAGTAATCACGCTACTCATTTTATATTGTCTTGTATTAAGTAAGAGAGTGTGTTCTTTTCAAAAACCAATATTACGTTGAAAATCTCATATAAAACACTTGTAAGTTTGTTAGTCGATTAAGAAAATGAACGTGTTTGTGTTTATTTATTAGTTCTATTATATATATATATATATATATATATATCTAATTAAACATAAACATTATAGTGCTAGGTCTCCATTATCTAATCGAGCTGGGAACAGAAAAGAATCACAAAGAGATAATATAGCCTGTGATATAATATACATACAATTATTTGTATTTTTTTTCTAGTATAGCGCTATTTATAAAATAACGCTTGCTATTTATCGCTATTCACAAAGACTGTGACTATGATGACCATATTGGTACACAACTAGTTTTAGTGGTTGGAATGCTGCCTGAAGACCACTCGAAACTTTTCTGGACGGAAACACGAAACTCCGGCAAAATTCACCTGCCAATCTACCTTCGATTTCGACCTCTTCCTCTCAAGTTCACGAATTCTATTCCTCAGTTCCTCAACAACAATGGTTAAAAAAGAAGCCACTCTATCAAAAACAAGATTTATATAAATTTAAAAAAAAATACCATCATTTTTCTCCTGCAACAAGGAAAAAAGTTACTTAACTTACATTGATGATTAATCCTTATATCCAAAGGAAGCAATCATATGGTAAAAAAGAAAGTTAGAATTTGCAAGTAAGTATTTTATAAAGATAAGCAGCAGCATAAATAAATACCACCATACCAACGTCTTCACTAATATAAAAGAATTTACTTCCTTTGTAGTGCAATGGTTGTTTCAGTGGTAACGTTTTATAAAATGGGGTAACGAAATCGAAAAAACGTCAAAAATGGTCAAATTTTTCCAAAATTTACACTACCGCCGGAACGCCAAGAAGTAGCGTAGGCTACCCCTTCCTCTAAGGTAGGTCCGCCCCTAATTGTTTTCCAGCTTTTTTTTCCAATCCCCTTTTCCCTGCACCCAAATAATAATAGTAATTAATAAAATAATAATAATAATAATAATAATAATAATAAAATAATAATAACAATATTTCCTATCAATTAATTTGTACAAAAGCTTTGTGACGGCTTTTTCACTAATTAACGTCTCAACTTTCATTTTTTACACATCATACCCTCAAAAATTACAAAACGACCCCTTCACTTTGTTACGTTAAACCTTAAACTTTTTGTTTTTACCTTTTTAGTTTCTCTGTAACGTTGGTATCATTTCGATTTAGTTATTCTTTTTACGATAATTTTTACGTTTCGGTCATTCCGCACGATACACACATGTGTGGTTCAATGTTTTTTACGTCTATTTTTTACGCTTTAATGATTTCGTCACAACGTGCAGGCCTAAGTCGACGTAGTTAAAAAAATTATGTTTACTGTTTGGTCTATTTTTTATGAGTTAACACTCTGCAATGCGCATGAGTGGTTCAATGTTGTTATGTTTACTTTATGTTAGATTTAACTGTCCCGCTGCAAAGCGTGGATCCTAGATACTAGTGTAATTACAATGCAGATAATAAATTGGATATGTAGGTATTATAAAGCTGCAAATTAAGGCAATTATTATTAATGAATGAATGAATATCTCCATAACCATAAAGCATGCATGCATCATATTGAAGAAACAAACAAACATATATGCCTAGGTTTAAATAAATAAATGTTTAAATAAATTCAAAACCAGCAAAAAAAAAAAAAGGAAAGCGCCGTGATGATGAGAATATAAATAAATAAATAAATAAGAAAGAAAGATAAAAATGTTTAAATACCTAGGTTTTGCGTTGGTTTAGTGGGTTCGTAGGCGCGTAGCCCGTTTCAAATAGAATAATTTGTATAGTGTCTCTAATCGAAATTAACAAGGGTCGAAATTACGAATTTCACATTTTCCCCTTATCACATACATTACATCCTTGAAATTTATGCTATGGTATCTCCCAGCTCCAGTTACGAGTTTCGTTGGCAATAAAAGTGTCAAAGCACAAGATGGTATGAACAAAGCAAGATATCTCTAGACCAAATGATTGTGAAGACATTTGATATAATTAAGTCTCGAGTGTTCAACTGGTCGAGTTTACGAGAACACAGATGTTCTAGATATCACACGAATTAAAAAGAGCGTAGGCAAATGAGTTGATTGCTAAAGCAACCAATTGATTTTAGTAAAAGTAAAAGTGGGTACACTGTTTGCGACAATCAAGAGCTATAAAGAGGCCTTTACAATGTAACTATCCATGAGGAATACAATTATGATACAACTTCGAATGGTCACATGAAGTAAGGTCTAGGTTTGAATGATTCTGTATTCCGACACTTGAAAATAAATGAAAGTGTCTAAATACCTAGTTAATCACAAAAGACTGACAAAAAAAAACGACATTCTACTAAAACGGGCGTTAAATAAAGCTACAATAGCTTGCACAATACATAAAATATCAAAGTGATTACAACACATGAATCGAAGCAATAAGAGAGTGCGAAGGTAGCATCTTAACACTAATTCGAGTCCCTTCATCAGTTTTTCTGTTTGAATATAAATGAAAAGACGATTTTGCCATTATCATCATTGTGAAAAGTCTATTTTACCCTTCATCTTCATCATAGCATTTTTACACACCAGAAAACCGACTTCACAAAATTTCATTATACATTTTTACACACTAGAAAAACGGTAAAACAAATAAATGCCTTGTGCTGTTTGGCAACTTTTGAATGGGTAAATGTGAAACCAGTATAATGCTTAACCATTTAGATGCAAATATCTGACCAATTCAGAAAAGCGTTTTAACCATTCAAACTCGGTATAATACTTAATCTTTAGAGGCAAATATCTAAACTTTTCATATGTCTGCTCGCAAAACAAAAATTCTAACCATCGAGAGCATATAAATAGACCCAAACAATCACAAAAATTCATTCCATAACCCCCAAGACCCAAACAATCACAAAATTTCATTTCAAAACCCCCAAAACCCTGAACCCAACCTTTGCACATCAGCAGCAGCGATGATCGGAAGGAGGTTTATTTCGTTTCTCCGGCGTAATCCTTCTTTTTTCTTCTTCTTCCAGGTATCAGTTAATAGATCTTTAATAAATTTAATTCCGATTCATATAATATAACCCCAACCTCAGAATTGATATTAATGTCGGTGTAATTTGTTTAATCACAGCAGTTCGGTGAAATCAGGGGTTGAGGAGGAAGCAAAACCGAAATCATGGGGCCGGAGAGTTGTTTCCGGTGGGTTGATTTGTGTGACTGGTGGTGTTGCTTTGAGTGCTCTTGATGATCTTGTCATTTATCATGGCTGTAGCAGGTAAAATCAGTTACTGTTTGTTATTGACTGTTTGACTTTTCCTATGATATGGTATATATGTAGAGGAAATAGAATTATTGTGTGTTTTTGTAGGGTAGTTTACAATAGTTTTGTGTTAGGATGTTTGTTTTGAAATTGCGGCGATGAGATCGCGTCACTGCAGTTGATGCGTGCATCGAGGCGGCGCCATATGCATATAACCGGTATTTGAACAATTTAGACTGTCAATTGAACAAACCGGAGTATTGATTGAGCGATGGTTTTAAGTATTTACAGATAATAGACCATTGATTTAGCAAAAATTTGACTAGAGATGATGGAAATATCTTATTTTTTGATGTTTAAAAGTTTACTAGTTAAAATATGAGCTACAAATAATATTTAAGTATTTTTTTAATAACGAACGCCTCCCTACGTGATGCGTGCTTCGTGAGGTGCGCATAGGATTTTGGGATCAAAAAGAACGGGAACACAACACTGAACACTCTTTTTGAAACCAAGGTTAGGATATTCAGCATCATCATCAAAGGTAGCAAAATATGCTTTTGTCTCATGGAGCTGTTTGATAGGAATCTGGTAACTAAAATGAGGCTGATTTGTTCATGACTTTGATTGAAAGTCATTGCTTCTGCAATTTGAGAAAGATTCTCTACATTGTTTTGATCCTTAGATGTATGCAGATTAATGTGAAGAGTAACTAATTTGGGGCAAAGTTAGGCACTTGTAGGAAACATATTTTTTAGCTGGTAAAGCGGTTTATGTTGATAGTCACATTTGTTTTTCTATATTGTTAGTAAGTGCCCATACGCGTTGAAGTGTATGTTTTATTGTTTTCTTGATGTGATCAAGTTTAAATCCGGTGCTTACCAAATACTTGGTTTTCTTAAAGTTAGAATCGAACCATTAGTCTCTTTATGTCAAAAGAGACAAAGGAGACCATGTTACTCTCTACTTACGAGTTACTACTTAATAATGGGAAAAAATTAACCCTAAAAAGAAAAGGTTACATATAAGGATTAGTCCTAGGGGCTGTATGATTCATTTAATGAGGTTAGTACAGGGTTAGGTACTGTGATGCATGCTTTACGACCAAACTAATTGATTTTCCCTTCCACATTATGACAACGAATAAGTAGTTCAAAATAAAGTGTTTGCTACTTGAAGGTCACGTTATGATTTGTTAGCCTTAACTGGAATTGATTGCCATGGTGTTGAACTGTTGATATAATATAACAACATAGATAGGTGTATATTACATTGTTATTTGAGATTCGAGAACAAGGCATTCCGAATCTTTATAACGACATAGATAGTTTCTTACTCAGGTATCAAAATAATTATATAGGGTAGGTGCCATGTACTATTTATTGTTTATATCGATATAATAGACTGCTAGTTACATGTTAGGTGGGTAACTGAGGTGCTATTGCACTGTTTATATTGATATGGCTTTGCTACGATGATTATGTTGTAGCGGCGTTGCTTTACCAAAATGAACATATGCCTTGGTATGTATGATACATAACAGGATCTAGACAACGCTAGTCTCTAGACTCGTAGGACACGCTCACACTAGGCCATAATATATTAAGGAAAGGTAAAGTAATAATTATGAAAAAGAATTGAACTGGGGAACAAAAGAAGAGCCACTGCAATTGACTAGTTGAAGGATCACATAAGCATTCCTCTTCCATCGTTGGTTGTCGTCACTTAACACGGTTGGGCAATTACTTCACTATTATGGCTTGGGTTGCGTAACTTTAATCTTGGTTGCACGGTACTGCTTCTGGTGTGTGCATGCAAGCATATAATGTGACTCCACTTATGTTGCTCCACACCACGTCTTTATCTTGGGATGGATGTATCATAGGATTTTTCGTTAGTCTCTCTTTCTTAAGTCTTATTTAATCATCTTACAACAAGAGTATTGATGAATATTATAAAGCGGATTCTAAAATATATACCTGGATTTTGTAAAAAATATCTTACCTTGTTAATATTGAACAGTCAAATGACCCTCGTGTTGCCAAACATAGCCTGCAATATGACAAGGATTTGTATAAAAAAAGCCACTACCACAATAGTGAGGTCAAATTGCTCCTAAACTGAGGCCAAATTGGTTTGAGGTTTTTTTTCTTTTAAATTTACTATAAACCACACTAGTTTTTATAGTATTTGTATGTAGGAGATATCCAAATACATTGAAATCTTATATTGCAAAAAAGAAATTTAATAATTTAGATTAGCTATTTACTATGCATCTAATTAAATAAGAGTAATAGATTTAGTGAAATTACCTAACTACATAAGATTTAAATCCGATTAAATAAAAATACTAATATGGTTTTAATAGCCCGCCTGAGGCGCAGGCCTCAATGCTTCTCACTACTTGAGGCATTGACTGGACGCCATAAGACACTGGTAAAAATGGCTCGATGCGCATCTCTTGTACATGGAAATATTTTGTGCATTAGGATGTTGTACATATAGTTGTTTACGTTGTACTGGTTATTCATATATAATATATTCTATCATATATAGAGCTTATATATATATCTATATTATGGCTACGTGATGCTAGAAACCTATGAGAAATTTAACGACAATTATATAATGACCTTGCGCCTTTGCACCTCATGCTCCGGCCCTGGACCCTATCGCCTTGCTGTGCCTGTCGCTTTTTTAAAACCAATAATGCTAACGTGTTGACCAATAAAGATATAATTAGTAAATAATTGCTTTATCAGATTACATTTGATTTAACACGTGAAAAAAAAAAAAAGTGTTTTTAAAATAATCAGTTATTATTGTAATAATACAGTTTTACCAATCATATTACGTGTTAATCATTTATAAAAGAAATCTATACGAGAAATTTAAAAATGAACTTATATCTACTTCATGAGTTAAAGTGTGTTCCATCCAAAGAATGTGATTATATTTATTAGATTGAATTATCAATTATAAAAGGATTAAACTTACATAATCTTGCTTGTGCAAAACTCTAGTTTTTTTTTTATTTCAAATTATGCTGAGTAATATATTTTCTTACGAAGTTATACTTTGATTAGTTCAATAATTTAAAAGTTGCTATTTTATGTGTGCTTTTTTTTTTCTCACTATAATATGTTTGCATCTGTGCTATGTTGTTTCGCTGGAAATGTGGTAATTTTCTGGTATCACAATTTCTAAAATCTGTAATATGTAGAAAACACTATAAAAAAAATAAAAAACCACCTTTTTTATATTTTAGCTAATATTCACCTATTAATTTTTTGCACAAATTCAACTTTCTGTTGTTTTAATTTGTTTAGCAAAGCAATGGAGAAAGCTAGCAAGAACCAGGCTGTAGTAGAGGCAATCGGGAAGCCGATTGCTAGAGGTCCTTGGTATAATGCGTCACTTGCGGTGACTCACCGAAGGCATTCCGTCTCTTGCACTTTTCCTGTTTCCGGGCCCCACGGTACTGGAATTTTTCAACTAAGGGCTGTTCGCAACGGAGGTACGGAATCATTACGTTATTTTCAATTGGTGGTTTATATTACACTCTCAATTCTCAATGAGCATTTCATCATATTGTCACAATATATTTGTAAGGGAAAAATTTATTAATAACTCATATATCGTTGCACCCCCGCTAAAAAAAGCAATAGTAACAAATGGAAGATCTTTCAAGGGAAATATGCTTTTGGCTTATGGTAAATGTAAGATGTGGCAAAATGGGCGGATCGGACAGGTTGGGTAACATGTCAAATCGATTTGAGCGAGTTTGGTGACCTGAAATACTTTGTCAAAGATTTTTTTTTTCATAAATATTTAGTGTGTGAAATATTATTTGCATAGGTTGTATTGTTTTAATATTATATTAAAAAAAATAAAATGACTTAAGAAGTTTATACCTTTAAGTTATACTTTGGGCTCTTTTTGACCCGTCCAACCCATTTGACTTGTTTCCTTTCAAGTTGATTTTTTTTGTTTAACCAATTTGAATCCTTGGATAAAAGATACGGTGAATCAAACACTCATAAGTGAATGGATCGAAATTGCCATCTGTGAGTACTGTTTTTTCTTCAAAAAGTTAATCATTTAAAAGTTATGATTATAAAACTTGTATTCTTTAAAAGTTTATCTAGTTTTATTAATAAAAAAAGTTTATGAGCTTTGACGAATTAAAAAAAATTCTATTAATGATTTTTGACCTGTAACCGTTTTAGCTATTTGTTTTTATTTTACATGTTTGGCCCATTAGAAATCTTTTAACCTTACATGTCATGATGAATGATGATGATGTGTATACAGAAGACAGTTGGCTATCATTTTTCTGGCCACGTGACTGGGAAATCTTAATAATGGAAGCTCTCGTACATGTTCCTGAAAACGACGAAAAGAATAAAACATTCAGAATCCGCATATCAGATGACATGTCTTCACCAGCATGCCAGCCGTGCATCACAGGCTGCCCCGGAAGTCCAGAACCACATCCTGCTCATGAAAACAAACATACTCAAGACTCGTAAGTCATTGTTAAGTTTCACGCTTACGTGAACTAAACATTCATTCATGTGTTGTTCTCAATAATGATTTTGCTTCTAAGATATATACGCGTGGTATAATTGACCCTTTTAATGTCGGTTGGTTGTAGTTTACGCTCTATGTGATATTGCTTGAGGTCATGTTTAATTTATGACTTGTGCCAAACATATTTTTGGTATCCTAAATTCTTAATAAAGTTGGAAGACGGATTCTTTGCATAACCGGAGTATCTGTTTGTTAAATGCAAGAAATAATGTAAAAGAGTCTAGTAAAGATTTTTCTTTAATCTCTACATATGTCGCTAACCCAAGTATGTATCTGGTTTTGTTTATAAATATTAAAAACTTATTCATGTTTGATCCTATGATTATACACAATGTTTCAATAAACCGGTTCAAACCGGCCGGTTGAACCGCCCGATACACCCGGTTAAACCGTTTCTGAGCCAAATCTGGTACGGTATAAAAACCGGATTTTAAAACATTGATTATACTATACAATGTAACTAAGCCCATGCCTGTGTTTTTCTAAGTAACAGTTAAGATTGTATTTCACTCATTATGTGTTACTGTCAGGTTCGCTAAAGCCTAAACCAAAACTCGATAAGTATGTTTTTAAAATAATAAAAAAACTGCAATAGGTTGACGTGCCAATCTGGTTTGGAAGTAGGCGATTCAGAACTAGGCCAATAAAACCAAAGAACCGAACCACGAACCATGGCCCAACCAAGTCCATGTATTGGGACCAGCTATGTATGATGTAGTCTCTTTTGAGTGTTGTACAAACCATGTCCCTTTTAAGATCTGTTCTCACTTTGGTCCATTTTGGAACCCGAAATAGCCACAGAGCCAGCTCGGGTCTGTGTTAGATCAGTACTACTTTGTCAATGGTCCAGCTCGGGACCAAACTAGCTTTAACCCGAAACCCGACAGGTTTAGTTAGTCCATCTCTTGATGTCTGGTTTCTGGTCCTGAATAGTGGTCAAGTGGGGCGTGGATAAAGAGAGATTAGGGTCTCGTGTGGTGGTAATAATCGAGTAAGATCTTCTTGATTTTTGTCTGCCTTTTGGGGTCCATATTAGAAAGTGCAACTTTGACCATTATTTGGGTTTCTTTCTTCTTCTTCTTCTCTCTTTTTTTTTCCTGACGGAAGCGTAACTTGCGATTGGTAAGTGGATTGGTAGTTGGTCTCCATCTCACTTAATATGGTGTAATACACCAAAACGAGACCGTTAAAGGGGGGCTGCCAATAGGGAAGGCGTTACCCCTTACGTGTGATAAATCACCCTTAGTTACTAATAGTTAAACATTGAAACCAAAAACCAGTTTTTTAAACGGCCAATGTTACTCCTGCTCTATTTTACACTAATAATCCCAGACTACTTTCTCTTGCTTTGGTTTGAACATGAGACATCTCCACTAAGAGACATATGTCTCTACTAAGGGGGCTATGCTCACGTTGGAGTCAAAAATCTATTAGTAGGTAAATTTGGATTTATATACTATTTTTACTAATATGCTAATAAATAATGATATAAAATATAACTATTAAATATAATAAATGTGAAGCATGTTTCTTTTAAGTAAAGCTATTAGTTTAGACTATGTGTTATGGGTTTGGAAAGGGTGGTGCCTCTTGCCATAGACTACACCATGGACGCAAACATCGCAACGCACAACTAGAGTTAAAGGCCTGGTACAACTATAGGTTTTTTTTAATATCAAATAATATACCCATCTTATCATATCTAATCACCTCAACCTAATACCATATTTCACATAAAACCTCAATAAAGCCCTACAACACCCTCTGAATTGGTTGTATGACAGATGAAAAAAAGTATGTCTACGTGACGTCACGTGAAAATGTTTCTTTTCTTATTAAAACCTCTTTTAGAGCCCTTTCTTTCAAGCCTTCAACACAATAGCCTTACTATTTTTTATACAAATAAAGTGTGTTTTAAAAGAGTATGGTTTGACAAAACAATCATGCTTTTCTATTTTTGGTATTGTTTTTGTTTATCTTTATGTATTTTTTTGGTTTATATATTGGAATAATGGATTTTAATAATCTCAATCATGGTCCGTTGGCCGATAACGATCCAAACTTCAAAATACCACTAGCGATCCCATCTTTTTACATGTTGGCGTTCAATGGATCCTAACTAACAGAACCCTAACACCGTTAGTTTCCAGTCGCCGGAAAAACGTTCTTGGTATGAAAACTCCAATCTAGCAGTGATCTTTTTACATATTCACACATTGGTTTGTCAGTGATCCGAATTTGGCGTTCAAAAAATATTGCAAATAGGCTGACGTGCCAATCTGGTCCAGAGTCCTGACTGATAAGCAGTGGCGGACCCGTAAATTATTTGTTGGAGGTGCGGATGAGGTGTTCAACCATATTATCAAGGGGTGCGGTCAAGTTTTTGGCTTAAAATATACACTAATTTTTTTTCAAGGGGTGCGGCCACCCACCTTGGCCAAAGAATGGGCCGGCCCTGCTCATAAGACGAAAGAACCGAACCATGACTCGTCCATACCGAACCGGGATCAACTACTTTTTGTATGGTCTTTTTTAGTGTTTTACAAACCACGTCCTGGCTTAGAGTACTTTTTTCTTAAATCTATTCTCAGTTTGGTCCGTTATGGAACCCAACACGGGTTTTCTAGGATAGTTCTATACTTTGTTTTGCTTACGGGCCAGCTCGAGACCAAACTCGCTTTAACCCGACTCCCGACAGGTTTAGCTAGAGATGGATGATGTATAGACATTGTTACCAAGTAGAGATGGATATGATCAGATGATTCCACTGATGGTACGATAATGCTCCAATAATTCGTTAGTTATTGCTGTTAAAAAAAACTTGTAATAATCAATGTCTGGTTTTGGTCCGGAAGAGTGGGGAAGTGGGGCGTGAATATATAGAGAAATTGGTGGTAACAATCGAGTAAGATTTTCTCGATTTTTGTCTGCTTTGCAGGCACATATTAAAAAGTGCAGCTTTCACCATTATGGTAACACCAAGGTGGTTCAGGGTGGAACATTACCGTTATGTTGGTTTTTTTACTTTAAAAGAGAGTAATCAAATCCTAATAATGTCTTTTCCTTTAGTTTTTATGGTGGGAAAATCACAAAAATGCAAATTGATCAAACGAGTTTGCGAAAATAAACATGTGATGTGTCTAAATGCAGAGAACGCATCTAAAAATGTTTGTACGTCTAAGAGTGTAGAAGATGTGTCTAAGATGAACACCTAACGCGTTTAAAAATGTCTAATGCGTCTAAAAAAGTACCATGGGTTTCTGCGGTTCCTTTTTTTTCTTTAAAAAAATGCACCAAATTAAAGATAATAAAATTCCCCTTAAATTTTGTCTAAACTTATTTTTTTAAAGATATTAACGAATAAAAGTTATGTCTGTTTAAAAATTGTGATGGAAAAGTTAAAAAAACACCTAAGGTTGTTGACACAAATCGAATTTTGATTGGCTTAACTGAAGAGTCTACGTTAGACGCATGATGTGCATTTATTTTACTGATGCGTCTACCTTAGATGCATCACATGTTTATTTTCGCAAACTTGTTTGATTCATCATTTCGTGACTTCCCCTTTTATAGTCATTCCTAAATTAAAGATAGTACAAAAAATTCGAATCCGAAATCAACCCTAAATTTTTCAAATTTGAAAATTAGAATTTCCGAAATTTATCGATCCGGATAGTATTTTTAAAGAATTTAGGATATTTCAAATATCCGAATTATCCAAAAATTTTTAAACTAACAAATAATATGTATTTATTCAAAATTTCGGATACGAATACGGATAGTGAAATGAACTATCCAGACTAGAAGACCCTAACCAAAACATGGGGGTGTTCAATTTCAGATATCCAATATTTGAATAGTCACTGGCATAGATGAACAAAGTGAGATTCTTTTCGGGTGTGGTTCATGGAAGGGGCGACCAAAGTGGTCATTGGTTTCCATATAAACTCACACGTGGGTTGTAACATGGTGTTTATGATGAAGAAGGTGGCACTTGGCATAGACACATAAATATGAGTTTATTTCAAGTGTCATTCAAGGAAAGGGGTCGGCCAAAGTGGTCGACATCGAACAAACTCCAAAATGGACAAGGAAAAGAAATTCATAGATATCGAGAGGGTTACGCGACAATATTACCAGTGGTGGTGGTGTGGTCGATTAGGGCGGGCACATGAAAAAAGAAAAGCGGTGGGTATATCTGATCATCATTTCCAGTATTGGTATTATTAGAAACCAAATTAAGTCGCGCGTTGTATAAGGAAAAATGACCAAACTAGGAAAAAAAAACTTTGAATTAAAAATTGAAGGAGTCATGATCGGATGGTGGATTCTTGCCCCTTACCACCAGACAGCAACCTCAATAAAAATTCTATACTATTGACCCGTAAACATGTATGACCAATTTTATTCAACCAAAACTTTACTTGCTTCTAGTTTGTGCCATGATCATCCTAAAATAATATTAATTAATTATAAATGTTTTAGATAGAAAGTGAATTGACAGTTCGTCGGCCGTGTTTAATAGTTGTATACTATTTTCGATTGACTCGTATTTTTAAAGACTCGTTCAGATTTGTCAATTACATAATTTATGCCGACTTATTATATATATATATATATATATAGATATTATATATATATATAGATATATATATATATATTTGAGAGAGTTCAAATGAGAATAATTTTTTTGTAAGAATAAAAAAAAAAGAAATTTCAACCAATAAGAATACTTTAATTTGCTTCACTAAATTTTTGTATTTAATGTCACTAGTAAGTGTATATTGGTAAACTTTCATATATTATTAAATTGTAGTCTTCCTTTTTAATAACTAACTAAATTAAATTTGTAACTTATTTTCAAAGTATATATTTTTTAAAAATATATATTTTTCAAAAAAAAATTAATTTAGAGTGTAGGATAAATTACGAGGTGTGTAGAACAAATTATGAGTTGTGTAGGATAAATTTTGGAACGTGGAAGATAAATTTCAGAATGTGTAGGATAACTTTTGATGTGTGTAAACAAAAGTTTTTAGCGTGAATGATGATAGTTTTTATGACTAATTAATTAGTCAAATAAACAATAAATGAGATGGTAGAAAAACTATTTAATGTTTTACATTTGTACCCTTTGTTCTTTTTCTTCTTAATTAAAATTTATTCTCAAATAAACCTCCTCCCCTATATATATATATGGGAGGGTTATCTTGAGATCGCTAAATATTGCGAGAACTGTGAGAAAGAATGACAAAAACAATGGAAACCATTTTTTAATACAATCATCATTTAACTAAAATATAACATCAAAAAAAGAAATTGCAATATCAAATAATTCATTTATCCTCTCAAAATCACTCTTATTAGATTTTTTTACACATGTGTAAATATAACAAATTTACACATATGTAAATGGCAAACTTACACGTGTATAAATTTTCTTTATTTCCAAATTCACGTACATTTAAATGCGTAAATTAAATTTCTAGAATTGTATTCGAATAATAATGACAAGTGTAAAAGAAATTTTGAATTTCACTTGTTTTTAACCAAGTTTTAGTGATTTTTTCATTCGTTCTCACGATTCTCGCGATATTTAGCGT
Source organism: Scalesia atractyloides (assembly GCA_947069175.1). Classification (NCBI taxonomy): domain Eukaryota; kingdom Viridiplantae; phylum Streptophyta; class Magnoliopsida; order Asterales; family Asteraceae; genus Scalesia; species Scalesia atractyloides. The sequence continues at coordinate 4,233,093 of CAMTDV010000027.1, forward strand.
TCTCATTTAAACTCTCTCTCTCATATATATATATATATATATATAATAGGGTGAGGTTATTGTGAGAAAATTTAAAAGTGTGAAAATGATAAGAAAGAATCTAAACTATAAGATATTTAATCTAATGGTTGAGATCATAGTGGCAATTCTGTAAATAATGTTGACTATTAACTAACTAATTTTCTAGATTTAGGGTATAAAGGTAAATTTAATATTTTTAAACTAAGAAACTAACATTAATACACATGCAAAGTTCCCCCCATTCTTTTTTAAATGTCAATAACTTTTTATACGTAACTCTTTTAAAAAAAAAATACACCATAATAACGAGTGTTTTTTTATCTTTAATATGAGTACCATATTGATATCCAATGAAAATGCATTCTATACCTCTTTCCCCTAAGTTTCTTATCTTATGATCATTGAGCCTAACCACGGCTCTACAACCCCAAACTCTAGTTTTTGCAACTCGGGTGGCTTTTTATACCAAAGCTCAAAAGGGGTTGTTTTGTTCCTTTTATTAGGAACCCGGTTTAACAAATAACAGGTTGTCAACATAGCCTTTCCCCAAAACCCATTATTTAAACCCGAATGGGACAGCATGGTATTAACCATCTCTTTTAGTGTCCTATTCTTACTTTCTGCCACACCATTTTGTTCCGGTGTGTAAGGAGCTGTGGTAAGGTGTATTATTCCAGTTGATTGGAAATATTCCAGATCAAAATACTCACCACCTCTATCCGTATGTAGGGTTTTGATCAATTCACTTTGATGAAGCTCTACTTCTTGTTTATAGATTTTAAACTTTTCCAAAGCTTCATCTTTTGCATGTAACAAGTAAACGTAACAGAACCTAGTAGCATCATCTATAAAGGTTACAACATACTTCTTGTTACCTAATGATGGTGTACCATGAAAATCACATAGATCACTATGTATCAAATCTAACAATTTACTTTCTCTAGTAACATGTTGCAATAATGGTTTTCTTGTTATTTTATTCAACTTGCAGATATGACACTTTTCATTTGTTAAAATAACTGCCGGAATTAAGCTCATCTTAGACATTTCCATAAGTCGTTTATAATGTACATGTCCTAATCTAGCATGCCATAATTTAGATTTTGACGAATTTACACTAGATGACGAATCAATCATAAAAACAGAATTATCACTAAACGGCACTTCTATATTTAACATAATCATACCATTACATAAATAACCAAATCCGATCAAAGAACCATGTCTTGACAAGATATACTTGTCACATTCTAACACTTGTTTGTACCCGCAATTATTTAATACGATATCGGATAACAAGTTTTTCCGAATGCCGGGTACATACAATACATTACTTAAACTTAAAGTTTTTCCAGAAGTAAATACTAGTACTACATTTTCAATTCCGTGGATTGGCTCGGTTGCAACATTTCCCATCTTTAAAACAGATCCATCTTCAATTAATGTTGTAACATCCGTCAAAAAACGGATTTTACCAAACCCGCTCCGTTTATTAACCAAACAATCAGTTTAAAATTTCGTGGCGTATTTAATGCCCAAATTAATTTTAAACGATACATAATTAATTATTATATTGGAATATATAATTTGTTTTTGAAAAATTGTTAAAAATAATGAATTAAAAATAAAATGGCACTGCCAGGTTTCGAACCCGGGTCAGTCAGCCAGCAACTTCAGACTTAACACTCAGCCGTTCAACCACTGCGCCACTAATGATTCTTGTTAAATATTGGAAACAATTAATACATAAAATAAATCCCAAATTCAAATACGACGCGCACAATTGCAGTCGTCGGAAATCCCGGCGATCTCGCGAGATTGGACGGTTTCTTCAAGTCTTAACGTAAACATTTAAACCTACATCGGTTATAACCGACGCCTGAACCCGCGACACAAGCTATAACCGCCGGAAAGTTTTTAACCGACGAATCAAGTCGGAAATCGGACCAAATTCATCGATGACCTGCCCTATAAATACCTCCTCGAACCTCTGCAAGCTTTTTCGCTCAAAACCGCACCTTTACCCGACGTAATTCTACTCGCCGGAAAATTTCTGCACATCGCCGGAAAACCGAACCCTTCACTTCTGAGCCTTACTGAACCCCAGAGCTTATACCGAAGTCACCCACATCCATTTCAAGCTTGCTGAAGACTCTCTGCCGCAGGAAACACGTCGCCGGAAGTTTCTGCTGTCACCGGAGTTTCGCCGGAGAAACAGAGGAGTCCAGTCGGTATACCTTACGCTTAAATCTTTCATTCTTTTTATATATATCTCACCTGTAATTAACCTCAAAACACTAACGAACATGATTAAAACTTCGAACCAGTCAGTCATCGTTTCTGGTTAAAACTGACGAAGAAGACGAAGTTTCGGTAACATATAAGTTTAATTTAAATCAAGAAATAACTCGGGTTAGACACACAGTCCAGCGGTGGACTGTGTGCACATTAAACACGTAAACGTCTCGAGTTCGAATCTTGTCCCACGCATGCTTGCCTTAATAAAAGTGTCTTTTTTTGTTAACCGAACCGGAGTCACCGCTGTACATGTTAAGTTTAATAATAACCGGAATAATAACAAAGATAGACACACAGTCCAGCGGTGGACTGTGTGAATGTTTAAACACACGTCACGAGTTCGAGTCCGGTCTACTGCACCGATTCGGACAATTATCTAACTTTTTAAAATAAGGCAGAAATGAAATAATGAAGTTTGTTCATAAGTATAAATCGGATTATTTAACAAGTTAGACACACAGTCCAGCGGTGGACTGTGTGTTAACTCAACCCACGGTCCCGGGTTCGAGACCTGTGGAGCGCACCGAGTCACTGATTAAAATCTTTTTAGAAATAAGTTGATTTTCGGATTAATCTAATTAATATATAAATATAATTAAAAACAGAAATATTTCGGGTTAGACACGTAGCTCAGTTGGTAGAGCTGCGTGCACGCGTACGGGAGGTCTCGGGTTCGAGCCTCACTCAGCGCACACATATACGCATACGAACCGGTCAAAGTCAACAGTCAATGGTCAACGGTCAAAAAAGTCAACTTTTTTTATTATTTTTATTTATTTATTTTAATTAAAAATCAATTAAAAATACTTAAAAATAACATTTTTAAGGTTAGAAAATAACCTTAAACTCACAAAAATACACCCAACAATCCTACTAAAATGGATAATAAAATCCGTTTACTTACCGAACCATAAAGCTATTTGTCTAGGTTAGTTTCACTCGTGGTTAAAACCAACTTCGCCTGCATTCAACATTATCAACCAAACGCACCCAAGGTGAGTGAATCTTACAACTCCCCCTTTTAATTACACGTTTTGGGGTGTGTCATGTGTCACAAAATAATTAACTCGTTTATTTAAACTTGTGCCATACCATATTGTGATCTAAACTTAGATTGTTTATATTGTTGTGGTTATGTATTTCATTTTGTCAACTTATATGAAAGTCATTCATTAAGCCCATCAGTTCCTCGTGGGAGACGAGTTGAGCAACACGTGCCTCAAAACAAATCCATTATTGTTCATGTGTGTATTATTGAGTTTATATTGTTTGTAGTTATGTATTTTATATTGTCAAGTTTATGCAATTCATTCATTAGGCCTATCAGTTCCTCGTGAGAGACGAGTTGAACAACGCGTGCCTCTAAACGATCCATTATTGTTCATGTGTGTATTGTTTATTATTAAATTGATTGGTGAATAAGTTTACATCTATTTTTACTCATGTGTGGTTGTGCACTTATTTTATAATCAATTAAATAAACTTGTTCAAATGTTTTCCATAGGATTCACTCGCCAACTTTTTGTTGATCCAAAAACCCTTTTTACACATGATACAGGTGAACAGGATGAAGCAAGGAAAACATAGGAAATGCCTTAGAAGAAAACAATGAAGCCTAGATTGATATTTAGGACATGTTGTAATATTGATTGTAATTTTCCATTAAAGTGTATTAATGAATATGAAACGTTAAAATAAATGTCATGAGCTTTGATGATAACCCAATCATGCCCCGATCACCTTTTCCGCTGCGGGTCGGGGTGTGACAAATGTAAGGTTCTTGAACCAAGTTTTAGTGATTTTTTCATTCGTTCTCACGATTCTCGCGATATTTAGCGTTCTCATTTAAACTCTCTCTCTCTCATATATATATATATATATATATATATATATATATATATATATATATATATATATATATATATATATATATATATCGGGTGAGGTTATTGTGAGAAAATTTAAAAGTGTGAAAAGGATAAGAAAGAATCTAAACCATTAGATATTTAATTTAATGGTTGAGATCATAGTGGCAATTCTGTAAATAATGTTGACTATTAACTAACTAATTTTCTAGATTCAGGGTATAAAGGTAAATTTAATATTTTTAAATTAAGAAACTAACCTTAATACACATGCAAAGTTCCCCCCATTCTTTTTTAAATATCAATAACTTTTTATACGTAACTCTTTTTTTAAAAAAAATTACATCATAATAACGAGTGTTTTTTTATCTTTAATATGAGTACCATATTGATATACTTATGTAGAGTTATTTCTGTTTTTATATATTTAGGGTGTTATTTCTGTTTTGATTCTGATTAAAGTGTTGACTGGTGTTATATTAGGGTGTTAGTTCTGTTATATTAAATGTTAGGGTGTTTTTTATAAGATGTGTGCCTTCAATATAACTGTTGTGGTGTTTTTATGAGTTATGGTGTTATTTTTGTTATATGTCTATTATTTATAAGATATATGCCTTCAATATACATGTTGTGGTGTTTTTATGAGTTATGGTGTTTTTATGAGTTATATTTATGTTCTTTATAAGATGTATGCCTTCAATATACATGTTGTGGTGTTTTTATGAGTTAGGATTTTATTTCAAATTCAAAAATCCCTACAATAACTGCCAAAAATCGGTTGCACATATTTATTCCGTAATTAGATTTTATTAGTTAAATTACACTTATACCCTTAAAGTATCAAAGTAAAAAGGGACACATGTCACCTCCAAAATCTTTCTTATCATTCTCACACTTTTAAATTTTTTCACATAAACCTCTACCTATATATAGGGTATATATATATATTTGTTCGTTTTATTTAATATAAGGAAGAATCATGTCTTTTTGAATTTTTAACTAGCTTTAGACATAAGGCATCACTTGCTAATAAATTTATAAATACTACAATCACCTGCAACATATTCAGCATGTCATATTGAATCTATCGTAGTTCAACTCGATTATTATATTAAGACGCCCATACATTACCAAACTTCAGTTTCTCTACACAACGAACTGAACGTGCAAGATTTAGTTATTAAAAGGGGTATGGTCTTAAATTCTGTATGAGGAGTCACTAACAGTATAATTCCTGATGGTTATTAGACATGCGCACGGGCCCTCAACGGCGCACCAAGCTTGGCCAGACTCTGACCAGACAACTCTCACGATGGTCAATCGTGCAGGAGACAATAGGTACAACAGGTAAGTGATGTGGAACCAATCAAGTCACGCCATTCACTACTCCATGATCTTCACTCACAACTGGTGACAGACTCGATAATAAGGACAACTGCCAGGACACGTGGATCTAATCACCGTGCACCAACATCTTTACACTCTGCAAGCATTAACGGTCTTGTCAAGTGAGACAAGAGGGATATTCCTAATTGGAGACATCCGGCCCAAGGCCCATCAGCCCATATCCTTCTCCACACTCTTCGTCTATAAATACCAGCCTTCAACCACAGGTTCAAGGATGGGCTCTTTCACTCTCTTACTATTAACACACACTCGTTTTATCTTCTTAAATAATACTTATTCTCACGCCGAATGGTGGTTATAAAAAGAACGCCAACTTGTCCTCCTTGTAACGAGTCTTACGGTGTTCTATTTTGCATATTGCTATCGATTTACTGCGGAGGAAAGATTAAGGATTAACCATTATTTGATGAGACCAAATCCTCAAGGATAAATCCATTGGATTTAGACTCGGTGTTTCTTCAATTATAAAAAAATTGCACTTGATAGTTTGTTATATTCCGCTAATATCATTATAGTTTTCTAAAGTATTCGATGCGAAGCTTCTCAGAGTTTACGTTTTTTGCTTAAAATATAACTTCTCATAAAAAAGACATGTATGTTTGATTGCGAGAACTTAAACTTCTATTTATGCAACAGATTATAAATTAAAATTCCACATTTAAATGTGGGTTATAATTTGGAATTTGGTGGTTATATGTGTTAAATATGAAAAGAAGGCAAGTAGAGAAATCATGTGTGTGAACTCATCAAAGGAGAGCAAATACTACACGAAATTAATGGAATCAAACAAAAAAGAGTGGGTTAATCATTAAGGGAAGTATTCTAAAGGAAGCATCAATTAGTGTACACTTTTAATTAAGTGTTTAATAGAAATAAGTCATTGTCACATTTGGTGAAAATTAAAGTTAGACCCACATTCATGTTTCTAATACATTTTCATTAGAATTATAGGAAAATCTATTTTGTTATGTCTTTAGATATTGAAAATTGAATTAGATTGAAAATTGGAATAAAAATGTGGATCTACAAGTCGGTATGTGTTGTATCAGAAGAGTAAACTAAGCGGCGCCGTTTATTGTCCGTTTACCTTCTATTTCAACGTAATTTTTAATCTAAGTTTAATGTAAAGAAGATTAATTGAGCTAGAGTAGTTTTTGAACTAAATTATGTTTGATCGCTTGAGTGTTGGTTAAATTAAGTTGTTATCTCTATTGAAAGTGTTTTGGATAATATTTCAAGTAATAAAATGTTAAAAGGGTGATTTTTAAGAAAATGACAAGAAACTATCAAGATTGATTCAAGTGTGAAAATTGAAAATCGTTGACTTAATTGGTCAAAGAAGGTTGCACCATGTTTATAATGCTTTGAGAAAGGTACATGGGTTGAAATTTGAGGTGGACATGTGATGATACAAAATTAATGAATTTTTAATAACGAACATTTTTTTTTCTTTTTTTGTGTTTGAAAAGTCAACACTTTAATAACTTGTTATGGTTTTTGGTTCTTAAGTTGTGGGTGGATGCCAAACATGTAGAACTTCAATTTAAGTATTTAAATGACTGGAATAGTTATTATTTTTTTAAAGTTGGTTGTGTTGGATTAAATTATATGTGTAGAATTTGGATGTTATGTTGAGTTTCTATTTAGTAAAATAGCCATAGCTCACAATATAGCGCATGTTAGGTAAAAAGAAAACAAAACCATGTGTTATGGCGTGTAATAGTGTTATTGATAATGAAAGACACGTCATGTATGCGGAGGAGTGATCGCACTCACTGTCACTTGATGGATGTTATGGAGTATTTAGTATTGCACTCACACTTGACTCCCCAAAGTGTTTCACTCATGAGCGTGACCACAACGACGCTACCCCCTTTACGACCACACCACCTATGTGGTAAGGGTCTAAATCAACTTCTTGTATAGAGCATACAACACTTTCATTTTTGGGATGATTCCAATTGAATAAAGGATATTATAAAAATCCTCACTCTAAAAGTATATTAATGAGTAATTGTATACCGTGTTAGATTCTACTGTAGTTAGACGAGTAACATAATAGCGTGTTATTCTAATGTATCATCTCAATAATGCATAAATTATGCATCTATTAGTTTAAAAATTAGTTATTTGTTCGAGTTATGAGAATGTTATTATTTGATAATTGCCTAGGTGTAAGGCAATAATAGAATGAGATACATATTGCATCATTGGGGGACTTGAGGTGAAACATTAGAGTTTCATAAGTCGAACTCACACGTCAAGTGAGTTTTTAATGAATATTTTGGTTCACATATACAAATGTTTTAGAAAGTATATTAAAATATATATGTTAAGTGTTAACTATACATATAATTTATTTCTAAACAACACTTTTATAGTTAAATAAATAAATGAAATACCTTACCCTGCCACTTAAATAAACAAATAAATTTTACATTTTTACAAATTTATAATATTGTAAGGAGAGTGGAGAAAGTAGAAAAATAAAGTTGAAACCCACCACGAGCCTTTTTACGGAGATCAATGTTGCTGAAGCGTTTTAAAACCTTTTCAGCGAACACCAACCAATATACAACACATGTAAAAAAAACCTATAGCGGTTTTAAGCCTTTTCAGCAATCTATAGAGAGGCTTCAGCACTTTTTTTTTTAATTTTCCATCATGACTTTTAGACTTGTATAACTTTTTCATACGATAATATTTTAAAAAATACACCAAATTAAAGATGATAAATTATCTTTAGTTTGGTGTATTTTTTTAAAATATTATTATATGAAAAGGTTATCCCCATTTAAAAATCGTGGTGCAAAAAAAAAGAAGATAAATTGAAGTCTCTACCGTATGAAAAAGTTACACTCGTCTAAAAATAGCGATAGAAAATTAAAAAAATGGCGTTGAAACATCTTTAGAGATGGCTTAAAAAGGTTTAAAGCTACTTCAAAGTTGTTTACACGTGTCACGTATTGGTTAGTGTTCGTCGAAAGAATTTTTAAAGATGCTTTAACAACATTAATTTCCATAAGAAGATTCATAGTTGAGTTTCAACCGACTATTTTTTAAACTTCTGACTAGTTTAACGGTTATTTTCGTTATTTTCTCATTAAACAAATTATAGAGTCGTAGACATTGAGCCTTGAGGAGTCTTTATTGGACCCCCATATTGTCGGCTTGTCGTCTGGATTGATCGTCATTGTCATCTACTCATTTTAATTTTATCGTCAATTTTATTTTCCCTGCACGATATTTGGCTCACTTCCTTCCTGCCCCTCAGTTTGAAGAAATACCACAACCACCCCTTAACTTATTCATATTATTCTTATACCTCTCTTCCTTTCTCTTTTATGACATATTATCATTTATATGTTTTATAGGTGTTTACAGCGATAATAATTTTTCCAGTAGATTCATTGTTTTTAGATACTTCAATCGCATAAAAAATTTAGGGTTGGTTTGACAGTTCAGGTCAGGTAAGATTAATCACATAATAAAATACGATACAATAATAATAAAAAACATTGTCGTTAGAAATTAAAAACACATAATAAAAACTATGATCGTCTTTAAGAATTATAAAAAACAACCTGTAGTTGTTCCATACGAGTTTTCATCTTTTGAAAACGTTGCGTTACATCTTTGACCGAAACTTGTTGGAGAAACTTTTTTCAATGTAACAAATGCAAGAATCGTTCATGTATCCACCACCCATTCTGTTACGTAATTTCGTCTTCACATCCTTGATTACGTAAAAATTACAAACAAAAAATGATAAAGATTGATAATGTTTCGACTTTTTAAACTTAAATTAATGACTCTATATTGTATTGTGAAGCAAAGGTCTATTATATGTGTAGTCCAACTTAAAATAACAAAAAGCCTAAGTATAATATAAACGTTACATAACATAAAAGTCATACAATCTGATTCGGTTTTTCCAATTAGTTTCGAGTACAAACTCTAAACCAAACCATTTACTATGGGCTATAAATTCCCAAACTAACCAACCGAAAAAAAAACATTGCGAAACCAAAACGATAATCGATTTGAGCGGTCTCACACGGATACTTACTTGAAGATAGAAAAGCGAAATGTGAGTATGAGAGAAGAACACATGGGTATTTCATCCTAATGGATTATAAAAAAAAAATTAGTATGTAATAAATAATTTAATGAATTTGAAAGGAATTTTTTAGATAACATTTGAGACACGGGCTTTTGATGTATAATCTAAACATACATTGATCATCATTCACGTTGTACAATCTAAAAAATTAGAATTATGTTTTTTTGAAAGTCAAATGATTCTCGATATACTTCTTTAAATGTGCTTTAAACAATTAAAAAAAAAAAAAACATATCAGGTTTTTACATTTCAAGACAACTTTGATAATAGACAAAGATAAAGTTGACATACAAAACACGTATCTCGTAGCTATAACGCTATAATCTAGTCGGTTATACTTATTTACACCTAATACATTATCTACTTTACATTAGCATATCAATACAATTGCCAATATACTATACTTGCTAACATTTCGTCGGTTATATCTACTTAATTTTCCTTAAAGCATGTTAGGTGTTTTACATTCTTTGTATTTTTCTTCTTTTCCCTTTGCATAGGATTCTACACTTTTACCAAAAACAATTCAATACAAAACAACTAAAAGAAAAAACATAGGAACTTTTGCTTTTAACTTTCACAAAAAGAAATACAATAACCTAAACTCAACTATACTAGGCTACTTGGTATGGGTGATGGGTCTCCCTGAAGGACGACCCGTCACATCAGCATCATATAGGATAGGTGTGAGAACGGGCCTAAAAGGGATGGACATAGAAATAGAGGATGAAACTAAAAATATGTATATATGTATATGATAGGTGTGTAGAGAAGAAGAGAGACAAGACCGTCCCCAACTTCTCTTTGGGCAGACGTTCTCGATGCCGCCGGACCACGAACATGATGTTGGGAGCGTTGCCGGGCCAGGCCAGACCTGGATGACCCACACCGAGTAGGCTTATGTTGTACCCAAATCATACTAAATTCTGCATCAATACTTGTACTTTCATCAAGATAGGAAACACCCATTCCCATGAGTAATCCAGAAGGTTTTTCTTTTTTCATTTTCTTTTCTTTTGGTGGGGGACAAAGTGTTCAACACAAATGTAAAACAAAGAATTGTGGGACAAAAAGTTAGGAGAAACCTATGATGTATTGTGAGACGCATAGAGCCGACATGTGGGTCCCTCTACCCCCCCCCCCCCCCCCAAAAAAAAAAAAAAGTCTTTAATGCCAAACACATATCCCCTGTTGTCTTCTTCTTGCACAACAAAGTTCCAATCTTTCTTGCAAAGATTCAATCTTTTTTCTTTAATACCAAACACATATCCCCTGTTTTCTATCTTCAAAGTTGCGATCTTTGTTGCAAAGATTCAATCTTTTTTACAAAATGGATGTTACCCTTGGTTTATTACCTGATTCTCCGGCCGGTGATGACGGTGGTGGAGTGCCGTCCGGTGGGTCAACCACCGTTAAGTCAATCTTGACTAAAGAAGATAACAACAAGAACACTATGGTTATGTGTTCTGAGGTTAGTTCATCATACCCTGTTGGTGATCAGAATTTGGGTGATCTTGAATTAGGACTTGGGTTGAGTATTGGTGGTGGTGGGTTGGAGTCAATATGCAAGAATCTTGACAGCTAAAGATTTTACTGGTTTGGTTTCTAACAGAATTCTTGTTCTTCATCTTGTTCTGTTGGTGGTTCATCCACTTCTGGTACCAAAAGAAGTGCCAATGATTCTGTTTCTCCTACTAATGGTAACAGGTATGCAGTCACATCACCTTTTTTATTTTTTGTTTATTTTATATAAAGAAAAAGACAGTAGAAATTATTATCCAATTTCTTGCACTTGTGTTCTTGATTTATTTTTTTATTTTTTTTTTTTAAAGGTTTTTTAGAGATTTTTGTTGGTAATTTGTTATATTGATTCTGAATCCCTTTTCTGACAAGGAAGAAAATACCTAAATTAGAAAGAAAATAAAGGCATAGTTAATGAAGTTGATGATTTTAGTGTTCTTACAATTAAATTGAATTATGAAAAGCTATTAAGATTTGGGAAATCTGTTAAAAATTCGAAATCCGGGCTCGAGACGATAGAATTTGGGCCCGAGGATTGGCGCAAATGCCTACGTGGGTTTGTCACATGATTCATCTGTTGCGACATTTCCGTTTATTGCTTATGGGCCATGTAACTTTAGGTAGGACGAAAGTTATGCCAGTTTTAAGTTGGGCCCTCACATCTAAACACCCTTATTGTGTGTTTTTTTTTCTAAGAAAACTAATTTGTGTTTTTATTTTTGTGTGATTGAAGTGTTGTTGGATGGCCTCCTGTAAGTAAAGCTCACAGGATGCCTAGTTTGGCTAATGAAAACAAATCACCAACCGGAAATCGTATCTCAGTAACCGAACAAAACAAAAGCAAGAACAGGACGGTTGGAATCAACGATTGTTCTAATGAAAAAAACAGGATTTCCAATAAGAAATACCGGTCGGTAAAGGTTAACATGGATGGAAGTTTGATTGGAAGAAAAGTTGATCTAATGCTCACACATCCTATGAGATGTTGGCTCAAACCTTAGAAGAAATGTTCTTCCGAAGACGTAAGTTGGTCATTTTTCAATACGGGTTGAAACGGGTCTGGTCGGGTCACGTTGACCCATAAACATTTATGATCTTATTACTAACGTTTATTTACACCTCTAGAAAAAGTCCGTACAATGGAAAGGTATGGACCGTGCCATTAATGAGCTCAAAACTTGGGCGGGCTAGGTAACGGGTCAAATGGTTTTTAGAGTGGAACATGTAGTTTTTCAAATAAAGTGATTATCTATGCATTAAAATACACTTTATACGACTAGCCAACCCGTTTGACTTGTTGTATTTTAGCTTTACCTTTTCATTTGACCCATTTCGGGTAAAAACATAGCCCAAAGTTTATTTCTTGATCATTGTAAATAAATTTGGGTTTTGCTTGATCTTGAATCTTGATTTGACTCCATAACAAAATTTGATTTTTCAAACTTTGATTTGCTTAAATAACTAATAAAAGTAACCATTGTTTATGTGTTTAGGGTCAAGCACAGAAGCTGCAAAATTTTCAAGATTATTGGATGGAACATCTGAATTTGTGCTCACTTATGAAGATAAAGATGGAGATTGTATGCTAGTTGGAGATGTTCCTTGGCAGTATAATTTCTGAACTTCCTTATTTCTTTCCCAACACTTTGACCCGCAACTCGATTTATTGGACCATTTTTGACATCTCATCCTCTTGTCCAATTTCAGGATGTTTCTTAGCTCTGTCAACAGGCTTAGGATCATGAAAAATTCCAACTCTAATGAGCTCGGTGAGTAATTGAGTATTATGTACACTATAGAAGTAGCTTAATGAACGGGTCATGCGACAAGCATGTTGGGTTACATGTCAAAACGAGTCATTTACTACTAGAAGTAGCTTAATGAAAGGGTCATGCGACAGGCATGTTGGGTAACATGTCAAAACGGGTCATTTGTAGCATGGGTCTAAACGGACAATATAAAAGAGTAAAGTACATGGATGGTCCTTGTGGTTTACCAAAATTTTGGATTTCGTCACTAGCTTTTCAAAAGTACATGGATGGTCCTTGTGGTTTGCACTTTGTAACGCATTTAATCCCCAGCCAACAAATCTAAAGGTTTGAGCAGGTCCAAGTTAGGGACTAAATGTGTTACAAAGTGCGAGCCACAGGGATCATCCATGTACTTTTGGAAAAAGTTAGGGATAAATGTGTTACAAAATGCAAGCTGCATGGACCATCTGTGTACTTTTGGAAAGTTATGGACTAAATCCAATTTTTTTGTAAACCACAGGGAGCATGCGTATGCTTTACTCAACTATTTGTAAAACTTAATGTGTCAGATATGATTAAAAGAGTTATATTATCTTAATAATAATTTAGTTCTTTAAATAAAGTGATTTAGGAGGTTTATGCTTAAAATGTACTCATCTGACCACTTTCGACCCGCCTGGCCCATTTCTATTTAGCTATAATAAAACACAACCCATATCGACCCGTTCACTAGCAATGTGTTGAAATTGCCACTTCGGCTAACTTCTTAATGTGATCATATCTCAGCACCAAGATTCCAAGAAAACAACGAGAGACGCAGAACCGATGTTGTCTAAAGATTATACATGTAAACATTTGTTTTCGTATTAGATGAACTCGAGCCACGTTCTTGTTGGTTATAGGGTAAAAAGAGAGAGTAACAGTTTTAGCGACGCGTTTGGTTTTGCGGGTTGTTTTAAGTCCTACACTTTTCATCACACCAGGGTTTCGGGTGGGGCCCGGTTACATTTGGAAGCTTGTATAAGCAAGGATCTAGTTTTGGTAGAAGCATATTATTAAGCATACACAATGCACACATCACTAATAAACTGAGTTCTATGATACTGTAATTATGGAATTTTATATGAATGAATTTAGTGTTTTTGGAGATTTTTGTGGAGTTTTGGTAGGATAATTCCAAGATTTGGGTTTCTTTGTATATTGATGTTGTGACTAATTATCACTTGAGACGGTGAACGGTTAGTGATAATAATACATGTTAAAATGGGTCATTTTTAGTACGAGTTGAACCAGGTTGACCGGGCGGGTGTACAACATAATAAGGGGTAGCCTTCGCTACCCCTTGGCGCTCTGGCGGTAGTGTAAATTTTGGTAAAATTTGACGTTTTTTCGATTTCGTTACCCCTTTCTTTTAAAACGTTACCCCTATGAAAGTTTTTTAGATCCGCCACTGCCTGTCAACACTTTCTCTTTTCAACATGGGTGTCACTTTTGACCATTTATTTATTAACGTTGATTTGGGTTATGTTTTATAAAAATTATATAAGATGTGTCAGATAAAAAACTATTATTTGGGAGAATGGGGTACGTTTACCCTAAACCATTATTTAATACATAAATCTTGGGAGAATAGGAGTACGTTTATTCTAAACCATTATTTAATACTTAATCTGTAATAAAATGGTTCTGGGTTTATTGATATAAAAAACTTAAGTGTTTGGAAAAAGTGTTTAGTGTTTAGGTTAATTTGTTTAAGACAGTTTACTTTTAGAATCATGTTGGGTAAAGTTGTGAAATGTCATCTCAATGATTAAACATTTCAATTTAATTAATAAAACAAAACATGATAACTATAAAATAATAAGATTTGTTTTATAAACTAAGAAGTCAGTTCACATAGACGATAACAACAGCAATCATATCTAGTAAATCCTACAAATAGCAAGCTATCATTAGGGTTTGGTAAGATGGGATGTAGGCAAACCTTATCTCTATCCTGAGAGTGGACAGGCTGCTTCCTAAGAGACCCCCGCCTCCAAAACAAACAACAGACATGTAGACGAAGATGAATAAGTAGAAAGCATAGCAGTAGTTAGATATATCATCAGAAAACAACATATAGGCATAAATACAAGAAAATAATCATATGTAACGCCCCCCCCCCCCCCCTCCTCCCCAGACAAAGCTAGGACACATCCATACCCTTCCCTACAAAAAAGCTTTTAACCTTAACCCTACATCATCACGAACTCCTATCCTAAACCATGTTCTCGGAGAAATACAACTCTACCAAATCTTGCATAATCCGCTGATCCCAAGTCAACTTGAGTCTGCCTCTACACCTTCTTCCTTCCACTGTCACAGTTTCCACTGCTCTAACTGTCTTTGTGGACACTACCTCCTCTTCACATGCCCAAATCATCTCAATATCCCCTTTTTAACATAGGTTACTTAACTACTTAAGTATGGATATTATCTTATTTACCTACATTTACATTTTTCATCATTCAAGTATATACCAACTTCCGGTTTGTGTTTTTAAACTAAAATAATTACAAAAGCGTATTCCATATTTCATATTTTCCACAAATTGACATCAACATTTTCTATTAACATGGTGTAAAATGACCAAACTATTCCTTAATAATAAAAAAAAGTAATAAATAATTTTTTTGAATGACCAATGATACACAACTCCTAATCACTACTAAATTACACCAAATTATCACCTTGTTTGGGATTGAATCCAAGACCTCCCACTAAGAGGCAAGAGCCTCTACCAGATGATCTAGTCCCAATTTTTGAATTTTTTTTAATCGAGACGTAGATAAAAATTGGTACGTGGCAACGGTATACTCAGAATATTATAAAATATTGTTCATAAATGTTATAAGAGAATCACAACCTTTTCAGCCATTGACAGAAACTCCTGCGTTGTTCATTATCAGCTAGTCAGATCAGCAACTACCATAATCCATTGTTTATTACTAGTTTTTAATTTATCTCAATATACTATTCAATATTCATAATCAACTCATTCACTTTCCACAACTCAATTGAACAATCAGCTTATTAGTTTTAGAAAAGTAACAGATCATCCAAATGTCACAAAATATTTCAAACAGTGAGATTTTATACAAAAAAAAAAGGATTACAAATACCGACTCCGCTGGGATCGAACCCAGAATCTCTCGTTTCGTAGACCAGCGCCTTATCCATTGGGCCACGGAGTCAATTGCTGATATGTGAACTTAGCCAAAGCCCTTTAACTATGATCAAGAAATTTAAACCTCAAAAATCAAATATTTTTATTTTTATTAATATTACCACGTATATAAAACATATATGAATACAGATTTGAATGTTTTTTTTAGTTTTAAACTGTCATTACTAACATATATCTTAGTGAATATTAACAAAAATAAAAATATTTGATTTTTGAGGTTTAAATTTCTTGATCATGGTTAAAGGGCTTTGGCCAAGTTCACGTATCAGCAATTGATTCCGTGGCCCAATGGATAAGACGCTGGTCTACGAAACCAGAGATTCTGGGTTCGATCCCCAGCGGATTCGTAATTTAATCTTTTTTTTAAATGTTTTCCAAAAATATTTGTCAAGAATGGGATTCGAACCCATGCCCTTTCGGACCAGTACCTGAAACTGGCGCCTTAGACCAACTCGGCCATCTTGACGTTAGTTATTAGTTTTTTAAAGATAGTTTAATAAAATGAATTTAAAAAAAATGTTAATAAGAATGTGTTATAAAAATTGTTATTTGTATTTATGGCCTAAAATGTTTGGACATGAGAAAACCATGAAATACATGTCTCTACATCTATACAAGCTTGGTTGATGACATCATCTTTCTACATGCATTTACGAAATCAGTGAGTATGATGGTTAATTCGGTATGTAGTTGAAAGTTATTATTGGGATGCATGTAACTAAAAAGGAAGGATTGGAGTGTTTGGTTTTTTGTGTGCACAATGTTTACACAACACTTGGAGGAACCCCTCCCACTTCTTTTGGATGATACTGATACGGTTCCGTGTTTAATGCGGGGACTCATGAACAAGAGATGATTGATTCTCTTCATTTTCTACTAGTTTTCTGTATAAATAATAAACATTTTATCTAAACATATTGAAAACTCGAAACCCTGTTTTTTCCAAGTTAGCTAAAATATTATTCGTCGTTTGATGATTGTAGTAGACTTCTTGTGATTTGATTTATCATTTGATGGTTGTATTTTCAAGTTAAATGTTCGTTTATGTTGTTTTTTATTCGTCAGCGTTCGTTTGTGTTCAAAACCAGTGCTCACGAACTGTTCGCGAACAACTAAATTTCCTTAACGAACGAACACAAACATAAACTTATATTTGGTATGCGTCTATTCACAGAACATATTAATTTCCTTGTTCGTGTTCGTTCGATTCGATTACAGCCTTACATGGGGTGCCTTGTTTGTAATCTCATCTCTTGTTGGTATACCATTTTCCAAGGGCTCTGCCCTTTTACCCAAAAAAAAGTGTTTAGACCTTTATACATTAGCTTGCAAATATTGTTTATTATAATCTCATATTTCAGTTTGTGTTGAGATTTTTTTTTTTTTTTGTGAAGTTGTTTTTGTTCACTTGTTGTTCACCTATACCTTGTTGAAATAAATATATATATTTTTTTTTCCTATTTTCAGTTTGCTGTTCCAGTTATAGTATCACAAGCACATCCACCTATGCACATATTCAAATTACTATGGCACACTTTTATGATAAGATGCATGTTGTAACTTGTAAAACACGAATATTCATCAGGTAAAATTGTGCATTTTTTAAAAAACTTCGAATAATTTGATGATTAATTAATGAAGGAACTGCTGACCGGGATAAGTTCCCGTGTAATTCATCATGATTTTAAAGCCAGACATGTTTTGCTAGAAGACGCTTTTGCCGTTAAGGTTTGAATTTTTGGTTAGCAAGAAAAGCTAAACGAGGAAGTAGTCATATCTCCACTCGTGTCATGGGAACTTTCGGGTATGCATTTTTTCAAGTGTGCCAAATGGATTTATATCTTATCACACACTCAAAAAATGGTAGTTATGTCCATTTATCGAAATGGGACCCACATGAATAGGAAAAAGGTATAGCAATGACCATTACGTTTTACGAGTAACCCTGGCAATACCACCCGAACGTATAGTAAAAATAGCCCCAAGTAACCTATTTTGCGTTATTACTTGAGTCTATTTGGGCAATAATAAAAGGCTCTACTGCTCAAAAGACGCTACGAATAAAGGTTTTATGCACAAAATAATATTACAATTGACTACCATCTAAGTAAATAAAAAATATTTGTGAACCGTTTGAGTAGAGAAAGTGAAAAAGAAAGGGGGTAAGTGGGCCTATTCGTTCACCTTGAGTCCATGACACATTGGGCGAGGCACACATTGGGCTTGTTCATAAGGCTTAGTGAGTGGGCTGAACTAATGTGATCTTTTAAATATGATACTGAAATTTGATTTTTAAAGTGTTTATTGAATAAAAGAAACAACTTTGTATTGATTACAAGATGGTTTACAAGAGAGAGTTAAATATTCATGGGAAAGAATGTCGTCCTGGGTGCTTGAAAGTCCACTTAATTCAATTGTGGTAAGGCTTTTTTTATCCGGCTAATACATACTCTTTAATCGTACTTTTAAATCTGCACATTTTATCTGGCTAATACACTCACCAGGAGGGAGTGCATCTTGATATAGTTAGGCTATAAGCCCTTTGATGCATGTATTTCGTAATATATAAATTGATTAGTAATTAAGACCATCTGTAATGCAAGGTCTACGTCTATGTGATAGTCATAGACGAAGAGGACAAGAACCACCCATTATGGTGTGAGTTCTCAAGTGGTTTTTGAATCTAAATTTGTCGCCAATAGCTATAATAATACCCACAAAGGTGGGCCCTATTTGTTTTTTCATTATTCTCTTTTCTTTTAGTTTTTTAAATTTAAGTTGTATTTATATAACTTATATTTATATACAAAATTGTAAAACGTTTGTAAAATAATAAATATGTAAACTTATTACAACTTAATAAAAAAATAATGTATTATTTTATAACAATAAAATTTAAGTTACGTTATTTTACTTTATTTTGTATAAAACAAAGTCTGAAGGTTGGTGTACTGATGTCAAAACATATGGGCCGTTTAGACGTTATGGCCCATACGGGGCCCCGTAACTCTAAATGGGTCAAAATAATGCTCGTTTCAAATTATAACCGTTGGCTCCATATGGATCAACTATTATACCCGTTTTAAGTTAGCTGGTTGTAACTCCAGACAAATAGAAAGTTATTCGTCTTTAAAGTTGAACAATTTTCTAGTCCCCTTGTTGTCATCCAAATACAAATAAGCATATTCTTCTTTCCTTCCAATTTTCTTATTAATTATACCTAAACTTTCATTAATAATTAGTGGTTTAAAAGTTGATTTAGAGTACTTAAGCAATGCATTGTTGATAATATATTATCCAGTTGAAGAGGTAACCCCTGGGCCCTATCCCAGTTAAAAAAGCTCACACTTAGCCCAAAAGCCCATTAAAATGGGACCTTATAATCTTAGATGAGAAACGAATTAATTCAACTATTGGCATGCTTCACATTTAATGAAGGATTTTTAACATTAAATACAGAGAATATCAACATAACAAATAAATAAAATTGGATGATCTTAAGAGGTTTAAAGTTGGTAAGAAAATATAATTTAAATGTTAATGCAAAATAAATCCTACATATTTTCACGCTATGAGCAAGGTATAAGCCTTTAAGTAAAAGAAAGGAGTTAATATTCACATATCTCTCATCTTTATTTTTCTCTATACATACATAGATATATATAGAGAGATAGAGTAAAAAGAAGTGTGAAAATAAGATTTAGGGTTGTAAGAATAATAAGAAAAACCTTTAAGGACTATAATCAAAATAAATCTTGAGGATATTGTATATGTTTGCTTTCAACGTTTTGAACGACTAACAAAAGCCTGATCACCTGGATTAAAATAATGGTGAAACACCACTCACGCTTATGAACGCAAACGGCGTTGGTGACTCAGCCCACCGGCAACCACCATAATAGAGAATACCTATCCCCCGGAACCAATATGGGAAAACACCTGGCTCAAGCCCAAACACTTTTATCCGTTTTAAAAGATCATAAAGCTACCAACACAGTAAAAGTGCATTTTACTGCAATATCTCTATTGTTAAATGTTATAAAGATAGGAACATTTATGTTGATGATGAAGGACAAGGTTTAAATAACATACGGTCAAAAGTAGGATTGAATAATGGAATGAGGCAACTTAGATGGGACACAAAGCTACTGAGTAAGTGTCCCAACCCAAAGCAAGCTGCTGAACAAAATGACCAAGTCTTATTGTAGCCATTTGCACCAGCATCCCCACCAGATGCTACCTTTTGCAGTTTGTACATTCAAGTTTATCATTGGCCTATATTGTTGACCGGATTTTTTTATGTTTTTTGTTTCAAAACCTATTATTATTATTATTATTATTATTATTATTATTATTATTATTATTATTATTGCTCTGGCCTCCCAGGGGTATACTTTATTTAGTTTTAGTATACAAAATATTAAAAAGATTTTAAAATATAAATCTTTTACAAAATATTAAAATATAAGTCTGAAACTTATCAGGGTTATTATCTGGAAATCATTACAGACCATAGGATCTTCATTACATAGCCTGTCTTAGGGTATCAATATGGGATCAGTGAAGGTCAGACCTTAAACGCCTTGACGCCATCTTTTCGGCTTAAACGGCTAACAGGTCCCCAGAGTTCGATCACCACCTAAATACCTTAGACGGGATTCCAGAGATTTTTGTGGGGCCTATTGTGACGTCTTCCCTTTGAGGATCCGTTTTACGGATTCTTCTGGATCTTCATCCTCAGAAATGTTGTTTATGAATTTCTGATATTGTTCTTCATCAAATTGGTCATCAATCTGTTGACCTTCTCCTGCTAAGTAGGATTCAGGATCTTCTTCATCTTGAGATGATCCGGATATAGACATTTTTGAATTTTTTGAGGAATTTCCTTGAAAATTCTTGAAGAACTCTTTTTTAGCTTCTTCCATGTAATATTTTAAGATTTCTTGTTCACTAATTTGATCAGTGTCTTTCTTCATTTTAAGTTTTGAGACAATATGTCTAAAGGGGCTAGGAGACTCCTTTTGTTTTTGGGATGCAATTTGCTCCTTGTATTGTTTGATCGTCTGATGAATTTCATCTATCGTCTGTTGGCTTTCCATCTTGCCTTCTTTAATTATTGTCATTTTTTTCCAAAATTTTGTAAAAAATGTTCTTTTTAGACAAAAAATATTTTCACTGGTATAACCAGTTTCTGGAACCCATCTCCAGATCCATGGGATGCTGAATTGGGTAAAAAAGTATAATGAAGACATTCCTTCAATTATCTGATTGTTGTATTGAGCCTCTATTAAGGCTGGAGAAACATCTACCCATTGGGTATAAAGATCTTTATATAGATCTGGTAAAATATTTACCGATGATGGACCATATGATTTCCACCATTTAAAAAACCAAATAGGAATGTCCGATTGGTAAACATGGGAACATATTTTTATGAACCACGAATGTTTTTGTTTATCATTTTCATATAAGAACGCTTTATGAAAGGCATTCATATAATCCCAGTAATTATATTTAATTACTGATTTTGTTTCGGGATGTATAAGTTCCCTATCTCTTAGGGGTGATGTCCCCCAAGCTTCCACAGGTATGACCTGTTTGATCACTATTTTGCTGAAAGTGTAAACTTTTGAGTTTCCACTATCAAAATGCGTGATCTCACAAGATTCTTTATGTAGAATCTGTTCGTAATAAGACCTTGTCTTATACATTTCTGTAGGATAGAATCCTGTGTCCATGTATCTGTTTATTAACAGCCATGGTTGATCTTTCCATCTAAGATCTCTGTTTTCTAAAAGAAGTATGACTTCTTTATTAGGATTATGAATCCAACTGCTGATATCATCCTCAGCTTCTTCAGTCACAGCTTTTGCATATGATGCTTCTGTTGACTTGGATTTTTGTTTAGCTGTTTTAAAAGCTAAGAATTCCTTATAAAGGGATTCTTGTGATTGGGATCCAGATGTAGATCCTTCAGTAGAAGCAATATTTGCTGCTACTAGAGTCTTTTTACCTCTTTGAGAGATAATTCTTGAATTTCCTCTTCCTCTATAAGAGGAAGGTCTTCCACCTCGGTCACGAGGTATCATTCCTGTAAAATTTTTATTCATTAAGGACCTTTTATTGTGTCCCATTAATATATTCTCTGGTAAGAAAATCAGGAAGACTATTATCAGTCACCTTTTTATAGATTATATTGAAATCAAATGGTGCCAAATGAGATTGCCATCTAGCAAACATTTGTTTGGATACATCATGTTTAAAATCTTTATTAAACATGAATTTGGCTGCTTGGCAGTCAGTTTTTATTAAAATTTTTGACTATATAAATCATCTTGAAATTTTAAAACGCATTTTACTATTGCTAGAATTTCTTTTGCAATAGTAGCATAATTTTTTTGACTATTATTCCATTTTCCTGAATGGAATCGAACAAGATATTCTTGTTTATCAATGGAGAGACTTGTTTCAGAATACCTCCATATCCAATATCTGAGGCATCTGTCTCTATAATTTTTTCCCATTTTGGATTAGCAATCATTAAGCAAGGAAGGGTTTTAACCATTTCTTTTATTTTTTGAACTGCTTTAGTATGGTCTATGGACCATGGGTTTGGATTCTTTTTAAGTCTATCATATAAAATAGCCGTGTCTTCAGCCAAGTTTTTATAATATGGAAGAATATAATTTAAACTTCCTAAAAATCTTTGTAACTGAGTTTTATCAGTTATTTCATCTGGGAATTTTGATCCAAATTCAATATTCCTTGAAATTGGAATAATGTTTCCCGTTTCAATATTATGACCCAAAATCTAACTTTCATTTGAAAAAGCATCATTTTTGGTCCAGATATAACTAAACCATTTTTTATAATAACATTTTTAAATATTTCTAAATGTCTGAAATGTGTTTCGATGTCTTGTGAAAATACAAGAATATCATCTATATACACAATAATAAATTCACTATAAGGAATAAAAATATCATTCATGATATTTTGAAATTCTGATGGGGCATTTTTTAAACCAAATGGAAGAACATTCCATTCACAGTGTCCAAAAGGAACTGTGAAGGCAGTTTTATATCTGTCTTCTGGTTTAATCTGGACTTGCCAGTATCCTGATTTTAAATCAAATTTTGAAAAGATTATAGCTTTATGAAGCTTATCTAAAAGATCTTTTTTTATTAGGTACTGGATACCTAATCCATTTAAGAACTTTATTAAGAGGTTTATAATTTATAACCAGTCTTGGAACACCTCTTTCTTGTTCCGAATGTTTATTAACATAAAAAGCAGTACATGACCAAGGAGATTTTGAATCTCTGATTAAATTTTTATCAAAAAGAGATTTTATTTCTTTTTTGCATAACTCCATATATTCGTAGTTCATTTGACATGGTCTTGCTTTTGTAGGAATCTGACTTTCATTGAAGTCTTCTTCGTAGGGTAAAGAAACAATATGTTTCTTTCGATCCCAAAAAGCGTTAGGATGATCATGACAAATACTTGAACTGAATTGTTGTTCAAGAATTTTTATTTTATTTTGGAGTTTAGGATTTTGAATCCTTTCCTTAGTATTTAAAACAAATATTTCTTTGTTTAAAAAATCAATTTGATTTAGTTTTAATTGTAAAAAGGAATCTTTTATTTCATTTATATTTCTTGAAATTGGATTAGTAATAAAAGGAAAGTAAATTTCTTTTCCTTGAAAAAATCCAGTTATTCCTTTTTTATCAATATTTCTTAAAGGAAATATTTTATTTAAAAATGGGGTTCCAAGTATGACTTGGCTTGTAAGATTTTTTACAAGAATAAAACTTGTAGGGATACAAATTTGATTCTGGCAAATATAAGCCTGAGGAATCTTATAGTTTATTTTTAATTTCTCTCCTCCTGCTGAACTAAGAGAATGAGAAGTTTTTTGAAAATATTTCGTAGGAATTATTCCTTCTTGAATGCAATTTAAATCTGCACCACTATCTATAAGAGCGGTAACATTTATGAAAAAATCTTCTTTTATAAAAAGTTTTATTTTTACATGCCATTTCTGAGTAGTGATGATTTCCATTATACTACTTAGAAATTCTGTATCCTCCAAATCTGGATTTTTTGTGGATATTGGCAATATGTTTTCAAGATTTATTAATCTTTCTTCAAAGTATTTATTATCTTTTTGAAGTATCTTAACTTCTGATTTTAAATTATTAATTTCTTTTTTCAAATCTTGGATATCTACAGGTTTTTGAACCTGACTTCTCTCATTTAGCTGTTTCTTTAATTCAGCTAATGTGAATGGTTTTAAATCCTTTTGGGTTCCAGAGGAAGATGCTTCTTCTGGATTTCCTTGTTTAAAAATATTTTTAATGATTTTTTCTTTTAAAGAATTATCATCTATTAGTTTTAGCAAATCCAAATTTTCATTTGTTAAAACATTAATTTTCAATTCTTGGAATTGTGAAATTATTTTATAAATATTTTCTTCATTATCAGAAGAATTTTTGCAACAGTCTTTGTTACAAAATTCAGAGCAAAGAGTATTCTCTTTTTCAGAATAAAATTTTTCATTTTCTAAAATATTTATGTCTTCAGAAAACGAGTTTTCAGATTCTGATCCCGTTTCTGAGTCTATGAGGATTTTTGAGATTTTTTCTTTTAATTCCTCATCTGAAATCTTATTGAGCTTTTTTCTTACCCAACAAGTTTTTGCCTTGTGGCCTATTTTACCACATTTTCTGCATTTAATTAGAGGTTTATAATCCTCTAATTTCTTCCTTTTCTTATAAGGAATATTATAATTCCTCTCTCCTTCCCTTTTTTCTTTTTTCTTTCTTCTTTTATAAAATTTGTTTGTTGAAGGGAAAGTATTTTTCTTTTTAGAACTAGAGGGATTCTCTGTTCTTTTTTCGATGCCAAATTGGCTACAAAATTGGCCAAGTTGCCTTTTTTCATCAAGAGCGTGTTTCTTGATTTGTTGGTTTAGCTTAACGTCATTACATAAGCTTAATCCTTCTTGTACACAGGTGCCTATAAGACGACCATAGGTGTACTCATCATAATTGATGACTCCTTCCTTTTTTAAGTTATTTCTAACTCTTTCTGCAAATAAAGGAGGAAGACCATCTATGAATTTGGATTTCCAATGAGAGCTATTAGACTCAGGGAGTTCCATAACTCTGGAAAGAAATGTGTCCTTATACCATCTGAAAGATGTTAATGTAGGACATTTCAGGTTTTGTAAGAGGGTCCTAATATTTTGAGAATCATCAGACCATCTGCCTGTAAAATGTTCAATAATATTTATAATTAGAGTGTAGACAGAATTACTTTCAATAATTCCATCTTCATCTTTAATATTGTTAAGGATTGTTTCCTTATCAGTCTGGGATAAATAGTTATCCCACCAGCCCTTTAATTGGCCTGTAAAACCAGCAATAATCATGTTGGTTATTGTTTTTGTTGAATTATTATTATTCTGACAAATTGTACTATACATAAGCATTCTATGTACAGTATTATATATTTGTCCTTCAGTTTGGCCATCTATGTTCCATTCATAGATCATTTTGCCACTATAGGAATTATTAATGATATATTCTTGTTCTTCTATTAGAACATCTTGAGGGGTTGGTCTTGGATAATAGAATTTACTTTGGGTTGGTTTTTTAGCAAATCCGGACATTTTTGAAATTTCATCCCTGATTTTTTCTTTATAATTGTTTTTACTTATAAAATCAGAAAAATCAGTTAATGTATTTATTTTGAGATTTTTTAAATTCTCACTTAAAATTTTTAAAATTTTTTCGTCAGTTTCTCTGACAGATTTCATTTTAAAATCTGTTACTTTAGGAGGGATTTGTATGCTTGGGGTAGCAACAATCTCCTTGTTTTTCTGAGAAATTTGTTTCTCTTGAAAACAGGATATAATTTTATCCATTTTTTTTTATAATTCCTGGAGATGTTCTCCTAGAATTATTAAATACAAATTATTGTAATTTTGTTGTTTTATTAAATCATTTATATGAAAAATTGTTACTGGTAAAGTATCACCTTCCAGTAATTTTTGAAATGCTTGGTAAAATCTTACCTCTCCTTCTTTTTCAATTTTGAAAGTTGTTGAAGGTGGAAATATGTTAGTAACATTTTTTTCATTAATGTTGTAATTTCTTTCAATTACTGAAATCATATTATTGATGTATTTATCAATAAACCAAGGAACAAAAGGTATAACTTTATTTTTTTCGGTTAAATCCTTATAATATTCTTCTTTAAAGAATAATTGATCTTGTTTTCCAAAATTTTTGAAAAACCATTTCCTAAATAATTCCCATTTGGGTAATTGTAATTCTTTTGAATTATTTTTTCTCACCAGAGATTCTGGTGTTAATTCAATTTTTTGTGTATGATTCATATATTATCCTGCAAAATTGATTTCTGACTCGGTTAATTCTGGGTCAACATATTCTCTGACAATATTATCAGAAAAATTCATCCTGAGTTTTTCAATTCTGGATGTAGATGCTCTAGAAGGGCTAGAGACAGAAGCTTTTGAAGGACTTCTAACTGTATAATCTACAGGTGATATATGGTAGTGTGATGACACTGATCGAGAAATAGAAGGTTTTTTAAACTGTTCAAACTGGATTTGAACTGTTCCTTCTTTAGTTTGAACAATACTTAATGGATCTGAATCCATGTATTGTTGTGGTGTGGTTGCTTTATCAAGAACCCAGTCATCTGGAAAGTTAATTTCTTCCCATTTAATCCTTCTTCTGGTAGTCACATTAGACTTACCAAAATTAGTTTCTATGACAATAGTCTCATTTAATGGTTTATCAACCATTCTACACTGAGGATTTAGCGTATATAGAGGTTTGTAATATATGCGGTAGCATACGCATATCACCTCTGATCCTGGAGCATAATTGTAACCATGTGTCTTAATATTAAGAGTTAAAGCGTCTAATATATTAGTATCAGACAACGATAACTGTAAATTTGGATATACATTAAAATAAACTGGTCCATGTGCCAGGCTTGATTGTACAATTCCTATTAGGGATTGTTTCCAATCTAAGTTTCTAGCATCTCTAAGGGCTGCTACAAAACTTTCTGGTAAACCTTCTAATGTTAAAGGTTTAAAAGCAATTTGAACAAGACCAATATGTATAAATTTGTGGTCTTTTTTATATTTATTCAAATCTTTTGATGATAAAAGTTTTATCATCATATCTTCTTTATTTAAAGAAATAGTTTCTTCAGTTGTTTTTACAACTTGTTTTAAACCCAACCTTTCAAAGGTTCCTAATTTATAAATTAGTTTATAATCCATCTTTGGGATTGTCCATTTATTTAATAATTCTAAATTGTGAGGGATATCATATTCCTCTTCCATACTGTTTTTAACAGTATCATGGTTTTTTAATATATTCATATTTGATATGAATGCAAGTGTCGAAACACGCAAATGAACTAACAATAACCATGACTCTGATACCATCTAAGCGGCCCTGCTCTGGCCTCCCAGGGGTATTCATCTAAGCGGCCCTGCTCTGGCCTCCCAGGGGT